>PVKP010005696.1:0-87780 GCA_004027715.1 Plecturocebus donacophilus | reverse complement strand
AAATATGGGACTATGTGAAAAGACATAATTTACACTTAATAGGTATACCTGAAAGTGACAAAGAGAATGAATCCAAGTTGGAAAATATTTTTCAGGATATTATCCAGGAAAATTTTCCTAAACTAGCAAGGCATGACAATACTCAACTCCAGGCATTACAGAGAACCCCACAAAGATATTCCTCAAGAAGACCAACCCCAAGACATATAATCATCAGATTTACTTGGATTGAAATAAAGGAGAAAATACTAAGGGCAGCCAGAGAGAAAGGCCAGGTTACCCATAAAGGGAAGCCTAACAGACTCACAGCAGATCTCTCAGTAGAAACTCTACAAATCAGAAGAGAGTGGGGGTTAATATTTAACATCCTTAAAGAAAAAAACTTTCAACCCAGAATCACATACCCAGCCAAACTAAGTTTTACAAGCCAAGGAAAAATAAAATTTTTTGTGAACAAGCAAGAACTCAGAGACTTCATTACCACCAGGCCTGTTTTGCAACAACTTCTGAAAGAAGCACTATATACAGGAATGAACAACCAGCATCAGTTATCCTAAAAACTTATCAAAAAGTAAAGAATATTACAACAATGAAGAATTTACATCAACTAACGGGCAAACAGCTAGTTAGCCTTAAATAACAGTATTAAATTCACATCTATCAATATTAAGCCTAAACTTAAAGGGATTAAATGCCCCAGTCAAAACATACAGTTAGACAAATTGAATAAAAAATTAAAACCCATCGGTACACTGTATTCAGACCTTTCCTATAGGCAAGGACACACAAAGACTTAACGTAAAGGGATGGAAGTGGATCTACCAATCTAATGGAGAGCAAAAAAAACAAACAAAAAAAACCGGATTTGAACTCAGACCTGGAACAAGCAAATTTAATGAATATTTACAGAACCTACCACCCCATATCCACAAAACATATGTATTTTTTTCAATATTATATCATACCTATTCTAAAAGTGATCACATAATAGGAAATAAATCACTTTTTAGTAATTGCATAAGCATTTCACAGATTTAAATGAAATCCTGAGCAATAAGGCAAGATTCTCGTTCTCTTTCCCTCTTTCTCTTTCTTTTTTCTCTTTTATTCTTCTTTCTTTCTCTTAAAAATAAACTTCTCCTCTCTCTTTCTCTCCAAAAAAAAAAAAAAACCCTGAACTCTCTGATGGGGAAAAAAAAAAAAAGAAAGAATAGTATACCACCACAAAGTGTAGCTTACTCTAGAGACTCAAATATGGTTGTGGATTGAGGTATCATATTAAGAGATCACAAGAGAAAGATCAGATATTTAAATAAACAGAATTGAAATTATTTGCATACTTTAGCCTACCTTCTGTATTTTTAAAAACTTTTAATAAGATAGTAATAGGTTCGTGTATTATTAAATAATCTATAAATCCCAAAGTGATTGTGAAGAACAAGTGAGGGCAAACTGCTGTATCACATACCAAATTTAGCATCATTTTATAATATGATATTTGTTCAGAGTATACAATGTTGAACAAAACAGAGAGCTCAGAAACTTATATTGATATGATTATATGAATACACTAACTAATGAAGGAAAAGAAGAACTAACTATTTCACAAATGGCTCTGAGAAAATTGCTGTTTTATTTTGGGAGATGGGGCAGAAATTTTTACTTCATACTAATAAAAATAATTAACCTCAAGTCCATTAGAAGTTTGAAGGGTGAAAAAAATTTTAGTCTTTAGATAAACAATATATGAAAATTTGTTGTTGACTTTTATGTTGTGAAACATTTCTTAAACAAATTACAGAAAGGAAAAACCATAAATGGTATGATTAAAAATGTAAAACTTCATTTTGACAAAGGACATCATTAAATATACAGTTTGAAGTCAAGCCACAAACTAGCAAAAGTAATGTATAAGACCTACAGTAGAAAAGGAATCATGAACAAGATATAAAAATTTTATAATTCAATAACTGAAAGATAAATGACCCATTAATAAAGGGTCAAATGTTGTCAACAGGCATATCAGGGAAGAGAAAAATCTTAATGGTCAATAAATATATAAAATGAAGCTCAATGGTACTAACAGTCAAGAAAAGGCAAAATAAAACTACAGAAATTTAATATTTTAGGTCTAACAAATTTGCAAAAATTAAAAAGCATACCAGTGGAAAGTCGTAAATATAGCTGATAGGATTTTGAATTCATAAAAGCTTGCTGGAGCCCAATCTGGCAATATTTAGTATAATAGGAGAATCATAGACCCTTCAACCTAGCAACTCAACTTCCAAAAATATGTGCTGAAGAAGTACAGTGGTTCTTAATATTGGTTGCACATGTAGTCATATCAGGACCTAGGCTGCACTACAAACCAGTTGTATCAGAAATGCCAGAGACATTTTTCTGGCATGAATATGTTATAAAGCTCCTCAGGGGATTCTAGTGTGCAGTGGAGCTTAAGAACCCATTTAGGAGAATCTGTCATAAATGCATAAGAAAAATGAGAAGAAATCTATAAGTGTATTAATTTTAATCTTGTTTGTAATAATGAAAAACTGCATTTCAAATGAGTAAACAACTTGAATATTCGATAAGGATAAATCTCAAAGTCTCAGCATTTAGTTTAAAAAGCTAATTGCAGAATGAAGCATATTATACCATTTATATAATATTTGAAGGCATGCAAAACAATGTTCTAAAATATTCTTGATCACATAATGTGCAGCGTTTTGAATTGTGTAAGAATGATTAAAAAACAAATTCAGGATATTTCTAGACCTCAGGAGTAAGGATGTCAGATTTAGCAAATATAACTACATTCAAATTGCATATCATATGAGACATAGTCATACTAATAATTTATTCATTGTTTTTCAGAAATTCAAATTTCATAGGGATTCAGAATTCAAAATTAACATTTTATATGACAGTTCCACTTGGGAGGGGACCCAGAAAGGTAAACAGAGATTTCACCCATATCTGTAATGTTTTATTTCTTCATAATTGAAGCAATTATAGTCAAATGCTAGAATTTGACAGAGGTTGTTTACTACAGGGGTATCTATTTTATATTTTTCTGTGTCTTTGAAATACTATTATAAAAATATTAAGGAAAACGTAAAGAAAGAACAGACCTCAGTTGTAGTAACAATACAAAGGAGAAACTTTATTGAAATAAACATCTGTAAATGTTCAAGATCAATATGAAGAAAACATATTACACTACCAAGGATTAGAAAGGAAGATATGAATAGACAGAAAGACATGCAATATCTTGCTTTTGGATTGTAAGACTTAAGATGTAAAAAAAAAATCTGAAATTCCTATGTTAATTTATACATAAATGAATTCCCCTAAAAAATCTCAATATAAATTCTTATGAGCTAGACAAAATGATGGATTCTAAACATCATAAGGGTAAATAAATTCACAAGATCTGCCAGATAAATTTGAGAGTGATGAAAAATAAAGGGTAGATAACTCAACCTTGTGATGAAACATGTTGTAAATCTACTGTAATTGAAACAAAGGATTATGTAAATAATCATAATTGCATTTAAGCTGAAGTTGTGACATTTGATTTTAACAGATTGGATGGCCATAGAAGTAAAATTATATCAGTTATTGCATAATGCAGATTTGCCCCCAATATATTTTAAAATCTATGCTATCCTCATCTTTTTACCTTTTGCCCCTGTTCAGATTTCATTTGGAAGTTATAGTAACTCTAACTGCTGTTCATACTAACAGTATTTTCTTCTTCAAGTTTCTCCTAAAATCTTAGCCAGAATGATTGATCGTAAGCACAAAATATGTCACTTCCTTATGTAAAATAGTTTAATACCTCTTTACTGCATCCTTGACAAATGTCAGGCACAGTGACATGGAATAAAAGACACTTTAGGGCCTAGCCTTGGCCTCCCTCTTCAGCCTTATCTCTAGCACTCACATAACTCATAGAGCTTCCCCTTTTCCCTTCCTGATGTGGTTTGGCTCTGTCTCCACCCAAATCTCATCTTGAATTTTAGCTCCCATAATCCCCACATGTTGTGGGAGGGACCCAGTGGGAGGTAATTGAATTATGAGGGTGGGTTTTCCCATGTTGTTCTCGTGATAGTGAATAAGTCTCATGAGATTTGATGGTTTTATAAAGGGCAGTTCCCCTGCACACACTCCCTTGCCTGCTGCCATGTAAGATGTGCTTTTGCTCCCTTGCCTGCTGCCATGTAAGATGTGCTTTTGCCTTTGCCTTCTATCATGATTGTGAGGCCTCCCCAGCTATCTGGAACTGTGAGTTTATTATACCTTTTTTTCTTTATAAATTACTCAGTCATGGATATTTTTTCATAGCAGCATGAAAATGGAGTAATACCCCTCTTATATGCCTGGCCATTTCTCACTGATTGGAACTTCTTTGCAACTTACTTGACTTGGCCAGTTTTTATTCATCCTAAAGAAACTGACTCAGCTATCCTATACTTGCTCCTCCGTAGTGGGACAGAAGGGTGGAGTAAGGGCATCTCCTCTTGCTGTCTCCTTGTGAATGTCTCTATTTTTTCAGCTTAGTATCAAATCTTGTGTTTTTCTGTTTATGTACCAGTCTTTTCCACTACTTAGTATACTCCTCAAGACAACCTTTTTGCGCTTGATTCTAGCATCCTATATATATATAATGGATGGTTAGTAAATGAAGTGACTTGTGGAATATCCGCTGAAATCCTTTTAAGAAACAATTGCATACGTGTCCAGACAACTGGTATTTAAAACAGACAAAAAACAATATACTTCCTAGAATAGGAAGTTAAACAGATATTTCTACTTTTATTGACGATGTCCTTACACTGGTTTGTTTACTTCACTTTAAGTTAACTTTAATAAATCTGTTTTTTGATATCAGTTAAATGTAGAAGGGACAAGCCATAATCCATATTTCTTCATTCTACAATGGTGGTTCCAAGAAAAACTCAAATGAGCGAGCTTGCCTTAATTTTAGGATCCATCTCTTTTTCTTGCTATATACACTCTATAAATTATATACTTTACCACAAAAAGATATAAGAATAATAAATTAAAACAATGGGTTTAGTTAGAAATAATCTTATCATTTAACTTTAATTACAAGGCTATTGATACATTAATATATTTAAATTTCATTTTAAATGACATCTATTGGGCAACTATTTGTACCAGATATTAGAAATATCAACTTAATACTTGAAATAGCCTGCGCATTACACATTAATTCTATTTTACAGATGAGGAAATGTGACATTGAGTGGCAATAAGTAGACATTGTATCATTTCACTTCAGACTTATTTTCCTTAATACAAGTATTTATCCTATTTTTACTTATCTTTTGTGATAGATATTTACAAATGACAACTATTATTAGATGAAATAAATTTTGATGGAAAAATTTTGAAAATTCTAGAAATGAATTTATAATGTATTATCATTTCTAATTGTATACATTTGAACTTGTTGTTATGTTTTTAAAATTTTCTTTCAGAAGCAGAATTTCTTTTCCTTTGTTTTCTCTCTTTACTGTAGGGGAAAAAAGTCTAAGTTCTTAAACTTTCCAAGAGTTTTGTATATATATTCTGAGAAATGAGACAAAACTCCTTCTGCTTTTATAATAGGGCTTTTTCTCAAATCAGACAAACTGACCCAGTAATATTACATTACAGTGGGATTTTGACCTGAAGTATTTAAAATATAACCCGTGTAACCTAGCCACAACTGAATGAAGCCAATAATGCTGTCCTACTGTTTGATGATAAAAAGAACTTCAGGAAAGTTTCATTTATACTGCTCTTTCACTGTTCAGCAAGGTGACTGCCAAGTTGAGTTTACAATAGCTTAAATGGGCTAAAACTAAAAGCATTTGGTAGAGTGATATTTCACCATAGTAGCTCTTGTGCTCAGTAGCTGAACTGAATTTATACAAAAAGGGAAGGAGGAAAAATGCTTTGTCTTTTTCTGCAGAGAATTCTATCCAAATTAACTTGCATTTGATTACTTCATATTTCTGAAATGACATTTTCCAGTGAGTAACGTTTGTCTTTGCTGCTTTTCAACTCTTTCATCTTTCTTCCTAGGTATATTTTTTAATTTAATTTTTTTTGATTTGTTTTTGAGACAGAGTCTCAGTCTGTTTCCTGGGCTACAGTACAATGGTGTGATCATAACTCACTGCAGCCTCAAACTCCTGGACTCAGGCAATCTTCCCTAATTTCTATATCTTGTCTTCTCTTATGTCCTTTGACTTCTATTCTTAGAAACCTGGCAGACTTTGCTATTAGCTCTCTTATAAGGCTCACTGTCCTTGAAAACTGATACATGGTGCTCTGATAATTTTCCTCTTCAATCATGAATCAAATATGCCAGGCACTGGGTGAAGCATTAGCATATTGTGGATGTGCAACTAATATTGGATGAGATAATGATACAGTGATGAATAAGACCCAATCCATACTCTGGAGGAGATTATTATGAAGTAAGCAAGATGGAATAGCCAGTAATTAAATTCTATTACCTTACAGTAGGTAATGAGTTAGATATATGAAAACTGTGTTATGGGAATGCGGCAAGCAGAACAAATTATTCTGCAGCTTGAGGCCAGGAGAATGGGAGGCTTCATTAAGAAAGAAGTGTCTGAGTCTTGTGGTGAAGGATTTCTAGGGAGAATAATTGCGACAGTTTTCTAACCAGCTGAGGTACTCACAAGCAATGGGGTTGAGCAAGGACCTGTTGTGTTCTGAGTCTTTCTATTGAATTTGGCAGGAACACATGGTGTGGGATAGGGAGTGACGAGGCATATGTTTGGACAGTTAGACTTGCTCTAGACATCCAAGGACTTTCTTTGTGACGCTATTGAGTTTGAATGGAATCATGTGGGCAATGCAGGACAAAACAATGCTAAAAAAATTGCAATGAGTGACATAGAGGCAGGCAGATTGTTGGAATAGTTAAGGTTACCAGCTCTGCTGCAGACTAGCTGTGTTATCAAATTACTGATCTTTGTGTATGTCAATTTTCTCTACAAAATCGTGCTAATAAATATGACTGGCATAGAGGTTAAATAAGGTAATAAAGGCTAAGTATTTAGAATGAGTGTTTAGAATAAAAACACGTTTGCTGGCCATATAAATGTCTTCTTTTGCAAAGTGTTCATGACCTTTACCTACTTTTTATTGACATTTTTTTTCTTGTAAATTTGTTTAAGTTCCTTGTAGATTCTGGATATTAGATAGATTACAAAAAAGTTCTCCTATTCTATAGGTTGTCTGTTCACTCTGATATAGTTTCTTTTGTTGTGCAGGAGCTCTTTAGTTTAATTAGGTCCCATTTGTCAATTTTTGCTTTTGTTGCAATTGCTTTTGATGGTTTCATGATAAAATCTTTGCCTGTGCCTATGTCCTGAATGGTATTGTCTAGATTTTCTTCTAGGGTTGTTATAGTTTTGAGTTTCACATAGACACCATGGAACACTATGCAGCCATAAAAAAGAATGAGATCATGTCCTTTGTAGGGACATGGATGGAGCCAGAAGCCATTATCCTCAGAAAACTAACACAGGAACAAAAGACCAAACACCACCTTTTCACTTATAAGTGGAAGCTGAACAATGAGAACACATGGACACAGAGAAGGGAACATTACACACTAGGGCCTATCAGGAAGGAAGGGTAGGGAGGGAAAGCATCAGGTAAATAGCAAATGCATGTGGGGCTTAATACCTAGGTGATGGGTTGATAGGTGCAGCAAACTACCATGGCACACATTTACCTATGTAACAAACCTGCACATCCTGCACACGTATCCTAGAATGTAAAATAAAATAAAATTAAGTCACGTTAAAAAAATAAAAGAACAAAGAACAAAACAAAACAAAATACCAGAGATGAATGCATGAAGGGAATGAGGGTGGGAAAGATGCATCGATTTCAGGAGACTTCTGGAATGGAATAGCCTTCATTTGGGAGCTGGTGTGTTGTGATGGGAAAGGTAAAGAAAGGAGTGAAATTTGTTCTGAGGTTTTCTAGCTGAAGAAACAGGCCTGGTAACATAAAATGCTACAGAAGATCAGAAGTGATTACAGGAATTCCTGTTAGCATTTTTTTTTTTTACAAACAATGCTACAAAATCTTTGTACGAAACTGCTATATCTTTCAGATGATGTTAGAATATATAGGACCAAAACTTAGAATAGAAGTGGTATTTAGAAAAGAAATATTTGGGAACTAGGGGTATAAAAGATGTCTGTTAAAGCCATTCACAGTGGATGTGTGGATTAAAAAGTGGAAAGAATTCTTTGTTACAGCAGTTTTTAAGGATGACAAGAGGAGAAATTGCTAATGAGAGATTCATAGATATATTCAGAAGGTAGATATTTTGGTGCCAGAACTTTTCATAGAGGCGTAACATCTATGTTACATATTAGGAAAATAAAATTACTGTTTTGGAGAACATTTGGAAAAATAATCATATTTATTTTGTATGTTTATTTTCAGCCCTTTGTTTGCTAAATAAATGTTTCCTTACATGTTTGTGATTGGACTATAACAATGCATAACCTAATTCATCCACTTAATATTTGATGTGATACATATTGTCACATAATCTTCATAATTACCATGTTTAGCAACTATAAAAAGTCCATATTGAATTGCACCAAATTTCCTGAACTATTTCCCAAATGGGAAGTGTGTTAATATTTTCTTTATTTCTTTATTTTGTTCTTCCAGATATCTTCAGAACTAAAACAACTTTCTCGGTTTCTCATTTTTCTATATGTTGATGAAAAGAGTCAAACTCTGTAAAATATTTGAAGATATTTATTGTCAGCCAAATATGACTGACCACGGCTTATGACACAACCCTCAGGAGATGCTGAGAACATGTGCCCAAGGTGCTTGTCCCACAGCTAAGTTCTATACATTTTAGGGGCCATAAGACATCAATCAGTGCATGTAAGATGAACATTGGTTCTGTCTGGAAAGGTGGGATAACTGGAATGGGGACAGATTTCCAGCTTATAGGCAAATTTAAAGATGTCCTGATTGGCAGTTAGTTGAAAGAGTTTATCTAAAGATCTGGAATCAATAGGAAGAAAATGTCTGGATTGACATAAGGGAATATGAAGAACAAGGTTCTTCTCATACAGATTAAGCCTCCAGGTAGCAGGCTTCAGAGAAAATAGATTGTAAATATTTGTTATCAGACTTAAAAATGTACCAGACTCAGGACCAGGCACGGTGGCTCAAGCCTGGTATCTCAGCACTTTGGGAGGCCGAGGCGGGTGGATCATGATGTCAGGAGTTCAAGACCAGTCTGGCCAACATAGTGAAACCCTGTCTCTACCAAAAATACAAAAAATAAGCTGGATGTGGTAGTGTGCACCTGTAATCCCAGCTACTCTGGAGGCTGAGGCAGGAGAATCACATGAACCTGGGAGGCAGAGGTTGCAGTGAGCGCAGAGATCACGCCATTGCACTCCAGCCCAGGCGACGGTGCAAGACACCGTCTCAAAAAAAAGGCAAAAAAATTAAAAAACAAGGATGTCAGACTCTTAGTTGATTCTTTCATGGATCAGGGAAAAGGCCTGGAAAGAGCAAGGGGATTCTTTACAGAATGTAGATTTTTTTCCCACAGGAGACAACTTTGCAAGGCTATTTTAAGATATGGCAAAGAAATGTATTTGGGGTTAAAATATTTTTTATTTCTTTTCCTATCTGTCATGTGATGTCATGCCAGAGTCAGGTTGTTATATAGGTATGTTATGTTAGGTATGTTGTTTAGGGTTAAATAAAACCCTTCTGATGAGACTTTATGGTTTGTAGAGAGTGACTCCCTGGCTCCTTGGATAGGAATTTTGTCAAGAGAAGAAAAAAGGTCAAAGTTTAATTTTCACTTAGGTAGTCCTATTTATGAAACTGGACATAAATCACAAAATGTCTATTCTACAGAATTGATATTTACTTTAATAGTAAAACATATTTAACTTTCCAACAATTCTTGATGCAACAACTTAATTATTAGGGGCATTCTCACTTGCGTTATTGTCATCTTTCATCAAGACACAGGTATTAGCATCAAATGCTCATTTTTAAAAAAGACCAAATATTGGCTGTGTTACTACTACCCAATTATACTTAATTGTTAAAATATTTTAAGGTATTAAAAATCTGCTTCAAATAATCTTGGCTATTCCAATATTTATTAAAAAACTTAACTATATATTTATTATTCACTAAAAAATGATATAAGCCATTTTCATATATGAAAATGTTATTGGCAACAAATCTATATGGGTCTGCAGCGATCTAAATTCTTGCCTTCTCAGAAGAAAGAATTTGACTAAAGGCATAAGGCAGAAAAAGAGACTGAGGTAGGTTTTAGAGAAGGAGTAAAAGTTTATTTAAAAGCTTTAGAGCAGGAACAAAAGGAAGGAAAGTACCCTTGGAAGAGGCCCAAGCAGGTGACAAGTGTGGGGTTTGACCTTTTGACTCGGGTTTTATATGTTGGCATATTTTCAAGGTCTTACATCCCATTTCCCTTGATTATTCTCTTGGGGTGGGCTGCTACATGCACGGTGGTCTGCTAACACTTGGGCAATGAGTAATCGCAGTGTGTCTACTGGAGTTGTAGGCATGCTGTCCTGAAGCATTCTTCCCTTTTTCAGTGGAATGCCCATGGAAGGTCATATAGCAGTTAAACGTTGCCATTTTGCCTCTGAAGTGTGTGTGCTTGAGCCCACCCACCCGGTTCCTGACATCTTATCGGGAAGCCATCAATCACCAATTTCAGATATTTTATCTATTAGGAAATTGCCTTTCGCTGATGCTGGCCACAACCTATTATTATTTTAGATAGGCAGTGTGACAACTGCCTGATCATCACCTGGTAGTTGCCTGATATTCCTAGTGGGGTATGGGGAGCCCGCTCCTGCCCCACTCCTGCCTGACTACCTACTGTAACAAATATAGCCAAGACCCATTATGTGTAATGGGGGTAATTAATCTGATAATGTAGATCAAAATAAAAACTCGTTCTGTCTCCTTCATTTAGTTTCCAGTTGGAAAATTCATATTTTCATTTGTCTCACTGGGTGCATAGTTTACACATGAAATAATTATTATACATGGCATTTCTGTCTCTCAGTTTTTCAATCCCGTTGAATTTTGTACATATTATAATAATCCAATATTTTATGAAGGCGTGTGTGTGTGTGTGTGTGTGTGTGTGTGTTGGCGACTGTTTTAGATAAGGTGGTCAGAGAAGGTATCTCAGAGAAGCAAACCATGCAAAGACATGAAAGAAAAATCATAGACAAAAAAGATAATAAAATACAACATACCAGGAGCCTAGTGAGCAAAAGCCAAGTGATAGATTCCAGAGCACAAGTGATGAGGTGGGCTGGCCTGCTGCAAAGTGATGCATGATGCTTTTGCCTTGTGTTCTAAGTATGGGTACCTACTAGTAGATTTTAAGTGGAGCTGTAACCTGATAGGATTTGCACTTTTAAAATAATCAGTTTTGCTGTTGAATGGAGAATAGCTTGCAGAGGGCAGAAGAAGTAAGGCATCTAGTCAGTGAGATATTATTGTAAATTAAAAGAATAAATAATAACACAAGGAATGGGTGATTTGATGCAAAAAAAAGTATTCTTTAATAGGAAGTTATAAGGGCAAGTACATTACAAGCAAAAAAAAAAAACTATTTTGGTAAGGGGGACTTAAATTTGCTTGACTTCTTTCTCAGTAATTAGTAGTCTCAATTGAGTGAAATGGAGTATTCATGAAAGGAGAGTGTCAGATACTGAATTAGATCTCTGTGCAGGCAGAGAGACTCACATTGTGGAGGGCATAAAATATGAAGTTCAGGAGTTTGTAATTCATCCTGTAGGCAGTTGAATTAACTCCAAATATTTGAAGAGGACCATGGAAGGTACAATTCGGTGCTTTAGGCATATTGATCTAGCAATGGCTTTTAGTATGGTTTGAGGGTATAAGAGTACATACAAGAAGACTTGCTGGGAAATAAATTAATAGATGGGATATAAATGAAGATTTGAGAAGAAGCCAGCTTTATTGTGAACCTTTAAGTGAGAGACATTGGAAGGGATGGCCTGTAGTGGGGTTGAAGAAGGAAGAATGAAGGGTAACTCCATTTTATTTACATAAAAAAAATCACCATTAATCCCTGCAACAAACTGGTGAGGTAGGTAAGAGTCTTTTTTTACAGAAAAGGAAACTGAGATGGTCATGGCATAGTAGGCTGCTAAATTCTCACATATAGTGAGGGGCAGAGTAGGACTTCTAAGCCCTGGTAAATTATTTAACACTGTCTCCAAAATATGCTGAAACAATTCAAAGTTTCTAAATATTGATCGCACAAACTTATCGTACATATTCACGGAATATTCATTTCTTTGTTGAAATAGTTGTTGTAATTGAAAACCTTTGTGCTTGTTTATAGATATTATTGTTGCTAAGCTATTTAAAACACAATGTAAAATCAAAACTTTATTTAAATAGAACTTTGGCTTTTATTCCAATTGTATTCATTTAATCACAAAAAATAATGTTAATGTATTTGTTCCTAAAGTCTTTTATATTTGCTATTTTGTTAAATCGATTTGCTTACTGATTTAATTAATGATTTGTCTGTGACAGACCTAACTGGAGATTACTATGGTTTAAAAAATGGGATAAAGTCAGAGAAATCAAGCTATAGAAACAATTCAGTGGAAGAGAATATGCTTTGACAATAAGCAGCAGTCTAAACATTTTAGGTGCAATATAAATTTTTAATCTACTTTTTCTTGCTGAGTTAAAATTAAAATGTGCCAGACTTAAAAACAGACAAAACACTCCTGAGGTTTTTTTTAACCTGGTCATATACCACAACACTCTGATATTAGTGAACGATTTCAGTTTGCTTCTTTGAATTGTTATAGGAATGATTAACCTGGTGTTCTCCTGATTTATTAGTGCTATCTGAAAAGCACCTATACTTTAGTATCTCTCTGGAATTCTTTTTCATTTTGTAAGAATCACTGAGAGACTGAGCCATATAATTGTTGTTTAGAGTTGTCTCTTCTTAAAGAATTAAGGTAAATCATTATTAATTAATAGTAATTGATTTCACATGGTGGACCAGTATTGTAGCAAACTAAATGTACAGTAGACAGCCTACATCCCTCCATTGTCCACCTTTCAGTATTACCCACCACAATTTACTGATTTCTTTGACTGAAAAAATATTTCTTTCGATCCTTATGCTTAGCCCTGCACAGGAGTGTAAAAATATTGTGATGTATGTTAGGACTACTTGAAACATCTTTCAAATGAACAAAATAAGACTTCTTCTGGGTTAAGAGCCAGAATGTAAGTCTAATTCAGTATGTTTTTTGTTAATAACCTGGTAGGACTAGAGTGAGGTCATGATGAAAATGAGGAACTATCTATACAATGGTAATAGTAGTAGTTACTTATGGTTTGTTTGTTTGTTTTCATTTAATCCTTGAAACCACTTAGGCAACCAGCTTTTATTTATAATTATGTCATTTTCATGGATGATAATAAAGTTCTGTTAGGTTAAGTAACATGATCAAAATCACAGAGTTTACATTTCATGAAAAGTAAATACATATGTCAGGTGGCAATAGGTGTGGAGAGCTTAGTGAAGCTGGGTGTGGGTGAAGGAGAGTCTGGTGAAAGAGAAGAGTTGGAGTCTAGGGTGTTGGGAATGAGATATTTCACTCTTTTATGTGTTTAGGAAGTTCTGACTCTCAAGAAAGGAGGAGTGACACACTATCAATTTATCCTACTTGTTCCTATAAGATGAGAACTGAGGATTGGATCTTTAATTTGGTGCTGTAGAGGTCAGTGAGGCTGTGACAGGAGTTATTTTCTGGAGTCATAAAAAGATAAGCCTGATTGAATTGGTTCAGATGAATGAGAGGAGTGGAGACAGTATTAACAGCTCTTAAGTGTTGCTATAAAGGAAAGCAGAAAAATGGGATAGTAGCTGGATGGGGATGTGCATCCAGGAAGGGTGATTCTCCTTTCTAAGATGGAAAGCTTTTCAAAAATTCAGGTTTGCATGATGATGAGATCATCTAGTAGAGAAGCAATATCAATGAGGCAAGATGGGGGATATTCTGGAGCATTGCCTCCAAGTAGATATAAAGGTATGAATATATTCTGTATCTAGGGAGGGAGTCTCTCTAGGTAAAGTAGGGAAGCTCATGTATTTTAACAGAAGAAAAGATATAATACATGAATACAGATGAAAGTAAATTGGTGGGTGTGGTGCTGGCAATATTTGAAAGTTCTCTTTTGATTGTATCTTTAAACAAAGAATTAGAAAGCATGGACATCAGCTGGAGGTGGTGGCTCACGCCTGTAATCCCAGCCCTTTGGCAGGCTGAGACCAGAGGATCACTTGAGACCAGGAGTTTAAGAACAGTCTTCCCAAGACAGTGAGACCCCCATCTCTATTTTTAAAATAAAAATATGTATTTTTTTTAAAGCATGGATATCAGCCGAGAATTAGAAAAGGGAAAAAATGCTAGTGAGGGAATACAAATGAGAGAACTCAAGAGAAGACAGTTTGGGGAAAGGATTATAAGGGAAAAAATTATTTTGAAGATCTTATGCTTGAGATCCTCTGGTCATTCAAGAAGAGAGGATATCTAATCCTTTTGCTGGGTCAGGAGATGAAAACTAGAGATAGATTTGGGTATTTACGGCACAGACACGATAATTTAAACCATGGTGTAAAAGATATGGCCAGGAGAGCTAGCAGAGTGAGAAGAGGCCAAGGTCATAACTTGAAGAATTTCATTAAATAATAGAAGAGGAGCCAGCACAGGACAGAGAAAACAAAGATGGGTAAAGAAAAGTAGGATCAAACAGCAATGGCAGTGACAAGAAGGGCATTTTCAGAGTGTTCCGTTTTTAAATAGACTCTAATAGGATGAACACCAAAACAAAACCACTGCATTTTTTAAAATTAGGAAGTTAATGATTGTCTAATTGGGAATTATTTCAGAAGAGTGATGAGTCTGAAGCTACAATAGTGTTGGCTGCACTTTTGATATATTTGACCATGAGAGTGAAATGAAACATCATGAGATGTTAATAGTTTAAAGTGAGTCAGAGGAAGTTTTATGTTTTTATAAAAGTTAACTAAGTATCTCCCGTGTGCCATACACAATTCCCAGTAGCCTTGGACAAAATAGACATTGTGGAAATTGTAATAGACAAAAATTTCTATCCTCAAATATCCTATATTCTAAGTTAGGTGGTTTCTTTTATCCTGGAAATTTTGGATCAGGAGAAGGAGTCAAAGGAAAGAGAGAAATAAAGGAGGTGTCTCCAGGGCACTTCAGAGCTAAGAGAAATTCACTAAGTGTTTAGATTACATCACAAGAGGAAACCATGATACACTGTAAACCAGGCAACTCTGGTTTTCAGTTTGTGGCCTTTACATGAACAAGGATCTTGTAAAGAAACACTATAATTCAATGAAAAACAATATACTAGGTGTCAGAAGACTGTGGTATCAGACCTACAACATCAGCAGTTACGTGAGTTAAGGAAAGAATCCTGCAGAGCCATAGCTTCTTCTCTGCTAAGTGGTGATAATATCTATCTCTTCACTTCCAAGTATTGTTACATTGGTCAGATGAAATAATATGATCTCTAAAGAGCCTCATAAATTACAGGGTTTATTATAAGAAGGTGCTAATTGACAGAGCACATCTTCAGAATATTGTGACCCATATTTGTGGTTCTTAAATTGAAGCCATTTTAATTATAATTATTTATTTTTATTTATCTAAGATCTACTGGGGTGAATTTTCATCTTCTTGATGTTGTTATTCTTAAATTTGTAGAATATTTACAAAATATTCTATTTTTTTTATGAGCCAGTAACAAAATAAATTTAGAATATATAATTCCCCTTGACAACTGTGCACTAACACAAAGACTTTATTATGTCCTGTGTGGTCATATGTTTATAATAGATGAGCCTTGGCTTACAATGACTGCTTTGTTTGATGTTTATTAGCCCATGCCTTGGTACAATTTAACTTGTCCTAAATTCACTGTTTCAGAACTACAACGTGTGTAGCCATTCATTGTCCTTTGAATAATACTCTCTTGCTTGAGTAGAATCTCAAGAGACTATAACCTTGGAATTTTAGTGTTCTTTCCTTATAGACTCTAGAAAACCCTTAATGAATGTCAAATTATGTAAGGACATTAAAATATTTTAAGTGGTAGAAACTGCCTTTATATGATTTTGGAAAATGTCTTTTTAAAAAATAACTACGTAGAGGATCCAGCTTACCTCACATTCTCCCCTTAGTGTTGATGTTAATGAATGTGATCCAAATGTCAACTTCAACAAGTTGTTATTTTATCCAACTTCAAATAAGATAACTCTATGATATAATATAATCTTCATTCTAATTCTAATCTTCATTCCAGGAAGTTTCCAATAATTTTGATGATTATTACATAATGTTTTAAAATGGTATCACAAAAGTTAAAGACAAAAGCATTGCAAACATGTTTTAAATTCTAGAACATCTTCCTTTTAGATACACTTGATTTATAAAAACAAAATGTGTTTCTCCTTATTTTCTTCCATATTACTAAATAAAACAATTGAGTAATTAAGGAACTAAGGTAATGATGTTATCTCATTCAATCAGTTCATGTTATAATTAAAACTGAAGTTTAAAAATATTCTGTAACTGCCCAAGCCTACATGATTAGAATGTAGAGCCTAGAATCCCTTCATTAGCAGAATTCATATCATTGCATTTGGTGGTTTTCATAATTAAATGTCTTCACATGTGGTGGTGGTAGTGATGGTGAGGATAGAATGGGATTGATCACAATCCTGCAGTGTTAATTTTACCTTGTAGAGGTCTGCAATCATGTGAATACTCTGAAGCTCTAGTAATTTTGACCAGTCCCCACGAAAATGAGTGAAGAGAGGCAAATCTTATTCTCATTTCCTCCCCATCTCCATTCTTTTCATCTCCTTCATCTTCAATATTTGTTGCTTTCTTAACTTTCTGCATATACTACTGCAAAAAGGGGAAAATGCTGAAGAAAATTACTATTACCTATAACTCCATAACTGAGAAATAGCTGCTCTCTGCATTCTGCTATCTTATCGTTATTTTAGTCCATTTTCATACTGCTATGAAGAAATACCTGAGACTGGGTAATTTATAAAGAAAAAAAGGTTTAATGGACTCACAGTTCCACGTGGCTGGGGAGCACTCACAATCATGGCGAAAGGGAAAGCAGACATGTCCTTCTTCACATGGTGGCAGCAAGGAGAAGTGCCGAGCAAAAGGGGGAAAGCCCCTTATAAAACCATCAGATCTCGTGAGAACTCATTATCATGAGAGCAGCATGGACGTTAACTGCCCCTATGATTCAATTATCTCCCATTGGGTCCCGCCTACAACATATCATTATTTTTTTGGTGCATTTTTTGTAATAGATATTTTAGAAAATTGAGACTATATATTTCACACTATTTTATAACCTGCCCCATAGATTTGACAGTGTCTCAAGCAACATCAGATATGCTTACACGTTCTTCAAGTTATGAATTTTATTGCCCTATAACATTCAAATATAAGGATATATTATAATTTATTTAATTAATCCCCTATTTTTGGAGATTTATATTGTTTCTGTTGTTCAGTTATGAAAATCAAAATATTTAAACTTTTGCTTCATATTGTTAAATTACCTTCAGAAAGTTATCAGTTGGTATTCCACCAGTATGAAAGCCCTCATGTTTTTCTATGCTTCACAATATTTGGTACACTATAGATGCATGCATGTATACACATGTATATATGATAAATTATATTATGTTTAAATAAGTTAAATACAAAAGTCATAATAGTACCTCATTTCTTGGTTTTGTTTTATATTATTTTATATTGGCAAGGTTAAATATCTTTCATATACTACCAGTTATCCCTATAGTTGTCCTTTGTAGCTACAGAGAAATTGGTTCCAGCACCCATACAAGTATCAAAATTCACAATGTTCAAGTCCCTTTTATAAAATGGCATACTATTTACGTATAATTTATGCACATTCTCCTGCATACTTTAAATCATGTCTACATTACTTACAGTTCCTAATACAATGTAAATGCTGTGTAAATAGTTGTTATACTTTTTTAATTTGTATTATTTTTTATTGTTGCATTGTTTTTTACTTGTTTAAAAAAATTTTTTTTTTAGCCATGGTTGTTTGAATCTGTGGATGTGGAACATGCAGATACAGAGAGCCAACTGTATCTTCTTTTGCATTTCTTAATCGTGCATTGCCTATTTTTTCTTTTGAGCAATCATTTGTAACAGTTATTTGTATTTTGATGATATTTTGTCTTTTTCTAGTATTTATGTTGCAAGTTTTTTCTCAGGTTGTCAATGTCACATTCATAGTTTTAAGAATTAAATCTACCAGTGTTCTTTTTTGCTTGGTGTTGCCAAAATTATCACATCTATTGTTAGGTCCAATTCTGCACCTCTAGTCTTTTAAAAAGAACTCTATACCTTCTATCAGTACCATTTTCAATATTATTGTTGCTTTATAACATGTCTTCATATTTTAAAACTAATTTTGTAAGTTTTGAAAAGTTTCTTTGTTGAGGTTGGGTGCTGTAATCCCAGCACTTTGGGAAACCAAGCTGGAATATCACAGGATACCAGTTCTAGACCAGCCTGGACAACATAAAGAGACTCTGTCTCTACAAAAAATAAAAAATTAGCTGGGCATGGTGGCACATGCCTGTAGTTCTAGTTATTCAAGAGGCTGTGTTTTGGGGATTGCTTGCACCCAGGAGGTTGAAGCTGCAGTGAGCCATGATTGTTTCACTGAATTTCATCCTGTGCAACAGAGTGAGACCCCCATCTCAAAAAACAATGGCTTGGTTATTCTTACTGTTTATTTATTTATTCCAGAAAGAAAAATACTTTTTCATTTTCTTATTTATTCTTCAAAGAAATCTATCTGAGAAAAGAGAAGTAATAGAAAGTTGTGTGTTGATGGGAATGAACAATGGGTATTGGAAAACATGGATGATTCAAGAAGAAAAAGAGGCTGGAAAGACGGCTCACACGGTAATCCTAGTACTTTGGGAGGCTAAGGTGGGGGGATTGCTTGAGGCTGGGAGTTCGAGATCAGCCAGGAAACATAGTGAGATCCTCTCTCTACAAAGTATTTAACTCTTTAAAAAAATTATATGGGCTAGGTATAACAATCCCAGCTACTTGGGGGGTGGAAGCAGGAGGATACCTTGAGCCTAGGAGTTTGAGATTACAGTGAGCTATGATTGTATCAGTGCATTTCAGCTTGAGTGAAAGAGCGAATCCCTGTCTCTAAAAAAAAAATAAAGAAGGGGAGACTTACTGGAGTGATTAGAGTAGGTGAGAAGGATAAGATCTTATATATAAGGGGGACATTTTGATCTTATAGAATAAGATCTTGTAGATCCTTTTAGGCCTATGGTACTTGCCTAGTAGGGGTGGAAGTGAGGGAAGGGATATTTATAGCTAAAGGAGAGACGAGAAAGTTTGAAATAGTAATCTAGAAGAATGGGAGCGTGAATGGTCTGGTTTATTGGGAACTGTTCATAAATGTAAGGGAATTGATTAATTTCAGGAGATTGTTCATAAATATAAAGTGAAAATATTCTGTATGATTATATGGTGTGTTTTTTCTAGCCGTATTTGGTTATATAGTTGCAAGCATAGAAAAGACGTAATTGATTTTAACTAGAGTTGCATCCATTCAAGAATACAGTGAAGCAGGAGAGGAGCAAGACAGTTTTATATAATGTAGTGAGTTTTGTAATGTGTCATGAAATTTAAACCAAGTAAGGAAAGTAGTAAGAACATGAGTTGGGAGTGAGGGAGCAAGTGGTAGGATCCATGGATTGTAGGTCCTTGTGTGATAGAACTGTTGGAATTAAGGAGCTTAGAGCAAGTGATCTGGGAAGAAAGAAGGCCATAGTGAGAGAGTGCAGAGCTAGAAATTGAGATTACAAAGGGAGTGTCCTTATTGGTATAACCAGAGGAGCTGCAGTAGCATGGATGACAAAATTACCAAATGAGAGGAAGTCAAGAAACTAAAAGTTTAGTGTTTCAAAGAAGCCATATGTATAGATATTGGAACTGCCAAAAATTACAATAAAATTAGCATTGGAGATTGTGACAGTTGGCACAGGTGTCCGAGAAATGAGTAGGTAGTTGCAACAAGAAGCAGTACTGCACCATCAAAGGCCGTGAGTTTCAAAGCTGAGGGTTCATAGCGAGGGCATGTACACTAGGTACCTCACCTAGATCTCACAAATAGTTTGCTCCTCTTTATTGATTAGTTCTTTGTTCACATGTCACCTCCAAGAGGCATCGCCTCATCATCCAATCTGAAGTAGTCCTTCAAGTCATTCTCTGCTTTGTTGCTTCTTTCATATTTTAACAGCACTTATAGCTAATTGAAGCTATCTTGTTTATTTATTTGTTTTTATATACTGGTTCACTCCTTCTTATGGTATATATTTTGAAAACAGTTTTGCTAGTCTTTTTGTGTGGCTAGTTTCCCAGACTACTGATTAATACCACATAGGAAGCAGTCAGTAATTAGTTTTTGATTGAATAGATGAATATTTATAGGGCATCTTGGTCAGCCTGGGTTGCAATTATAAAATGCTATAGACTGGGTGGCTTAAACAACAATGCAATTCCTATTGAGGGCCCTTTTCCTGGTTTGCAAACATCAGCCTTCTTGCTGTAACCGCATATGGCAAGGAAAGAGTGAGCTCTGGTCTCTTTCTCTTCTTCTAATTATATGAATCCCATCAAGGGGGTTCTACTCCCATGGTCTCATCTAAACGTAATTATTTTCCGAAGGTCGCACCTCCTAATGCCATCACATTGTGGGTGAGGATTTCAATACTGGAGTCTGAGAAGTACAAAAACTTTCAGTCCATTTCATAGATGAAATATTATCTTCCACATTACGGTGACTTCTTTCAGAATCCAAATATACTTTTTAAAGCATCTCCAACTCAGAGCATACATTTTTATAAGAATTCCTAGTATTGACCCTTTACTCAAGAAATGTAAATTAGAATATAAGTAGAATGTAAAGGTAAGGACTCACAGATATTGTCAATTATTACTTCAAGCAATTCTTACCAGTGGCTTAATGAACTTGAAGTACATTTACCTCTTGATGTATTGGTTTCAGCTTCCACTATGCTGTTTTGCTCAGCCAAAAAATTCCATAGATTTTCCTCACACAAGGATAAACCTGTTGCTCCCCTCACTATGAGATTGTTTTAGAATTCTTTGCACATTCTCTTAGAAACTAGGTTAAATATGAATTGAAAATCTCATTAGTAAGAAAAAATAAAACCATTTGTCTACCTTAAGTTAGTCTTTATTAAAAGAATCAAATATCTTTATATTTTTGTGCTAAATACAAAGTACTATAAATAAATTTATTTTCTTATGACTAGATAATAAGCAGACATTATTAGGTAATTAACATGCTATTTAGTTTATTTATAGAAAGCTAGAAATAGCATGGTATAGTGGAATGAGCCCTTAGTGTTGTTGAGGATTAATTAAGATAACAAATGTAAATCTGTCTCCCTTCTTTTCTTTTTAATGGACCAAATATGTGTTACTTATCTTCTTACGCTTTAATTTGGTGCTTTAGAGAAAGAAATTTTTTCCACATTGCAGATGGTTATTATCTAGTATGATTCTAATTGTTGCTGCCCTATTTTTATAAAATGCCATTCTGTAATCACATCCGTGATTTAATGTTTCTAATAATTTACATTTTTAAGCCTCTGGTATTATGAATATTTTATACAATAGTTGATTTCTATTTATATACTCAGAATGTCTGAAGTTCAAAACAAAGTGTTTTTTTATTTGTTGGTGTTCTGAGAATTTTATAGGAGATTTGAAGAGAAACCTTTTACGCTACCATTTTAAATGCTGCAACCAGTTATTGAACACCTACCAAGTGAAAGACCCTAAGATAACAAGCATAGGCACCTTTTTGAAGTAAAAATAACTGAGACAATAATTGCAGAAGGTAAACATTTAATTTCCTTTACTATGTAGTTCTTTATATCTGCCTAAAAATTGTAACTTCTGTAGATTTTGAAAGATTTATGAACACTCCACATTGTAAGATTTTGCATCCCCTCAGACCGTGTAATCTGTTTTTGTTCTATTTTGTTTTTGTTATGAAAAACTTCAAATACGGACAAAATTAGATGAAAGAATATGATGAACTGCTAGATATACATGACCCGGTTTCAGCAGCGACAAACCCAAGATGAATATGATTTGTCCATACCCCACTTACTTGTATATAACTTACCTCTTTGAACAAAAGTTCTCTGGAAAACTATTTTGAAAGAAAGAGACTTTATTCCAGTAAAGAGTTTGCAAACCAGGGGAGACACAGCCTTCTGGTAATGAAAGTGCATTCCAAACAACGAAGAGAGGATTCAGGTTTTACCTATTTATTTATTTAGAGATGGAGTTTCACTCTTATTGCCCAGGCTGGAGTGCAATGGTGTGATCTCAGCTCACTGCAACCCCTGCTTCCCAGATTCAAGTGATTCTCCTTCCTCACCCTCCCGAGCAGCTGAGACTAGAGGCGTGTGCCACCACGCCTGGCTAATTTTATATTTTTAGTAGAGAAGGAGGTTTCACCACGTTGGTCAGGCTGTTCTCGATCTCCTGACCTCAAGTGATCCATTCGCCTGAGCCTCCCAAAGTGCTAGGAGGTCTGAGCCACCACGCCTGGCCAAGGATTTAGGTTTTATAGCAAAGTTCCTGCTCAGTTTCCCAATAAGGCTCGTTTATACAAATAGAGAACTGAAACTTTTTTATTTCTGATTGGCTTATAGAACTGACTGGCTGGGTCAGAGGAGCTCTGACTGGTTGGTTTCCAAGCCCAAAACCAGAGGTCTCTGTTAGATTTTTTTCCCTCCCTCCCTCCTTCTTTCCCTCCATCTCTCCCTCCCTTCCTTCCTTCTTTCCTTCCTTCCTCTCTTTCCTTCTTTCTTTATTCCTTCCTTCCTTTTTTTCTTTTTCTTTCTTTCTCTCTCTCTCTCCTTTCCTTCCCCTTCCACTTTCCCTTTCTCTTCCCCTTCTCTTCCTTTCCCTTTATTTGCCTTTCCCCTTCTCTTCCTTCCCCTCCACTCCTTTTCCCACCCTCCTTCCCTCCCCTTTTCTTCCTTTCTCTTCTTTCCTTCTCTTCCCTTTTTTAGACAGGGTCTTGCTCTGTCACCTAGGCTGGAATGCAGTGAAGTGATCATGGCTCACTGCAGCCTCGACCTTCCAGGCTCAAATGATCCTCCTGACAGAGCCTCTCAAGTAGCTAGGACCACAGGCACCCACCACCACACCGGGCGAATTTTCTGTGTTTTTTGTAGAGATGTCTTCTTGCTGTGTTGCCCAGGCTGGCCTCGAACTCCTGAGTTCAAGAAATCCACCCACCTTGGCCTTCCAAAGTACTGGGATTACAGGCGTCAGCCAAGGCACTTGGCCTAGATTTTTTTTTTTTTTTTTTTCAAAAAACTCAGGGTGGGAGTGGGGAGGGAATCAGGCAACAATTTATCTTGGGACCTACAACAGGAACTGATTTGACTTGATTGTAGAAAGGAAGGTCCTGTGATACTTTTACAACATCTTTCTGAGAACACAGAGAAGGTGACTACTCCTTTACCCAGCTATGGCCACCAGGTTCTGCCTTAAATATAAACGTCTCAGCCACGAGGGTCCATTTTGCCTATTGGTTGGGGACAAACTTTAACATCTTAGATCTGGAATCAACCACTCCTCCAAGTTCTGATTGCATAGTATTTCGAGACTTTAATATGAGTGCTAGGGGATTTTATTGCTACTGAGCTGGGTTTGTTTTGCTTTTTTTAGTTGACAGGATAGGAAATATGTTTTGTTTTGATTTTGAATATAAAACATATTTTCAGTTCATACTGACTTTTACAATTGAAATTCAATGTTTCTGAATTGTTAATCACTTCTGTCTTACATCTATACATCCTTTTTCCATGTCAAGCATCCCATGTGTCATGAACACAAGAGATGATAAAATTATATCATAAAATTACATGTTTGTTTTATGCTATAAAAATGTACAAGAGCATCTACAATACAGACACTGCCACCAACATTATTATAATTGAGAGCAGTTAATTTTTTTTGCAGTTCTTTTGCAGTTCCTTAAATTATAGCTCATTAGACATGTGTAAATTTTTGTGTTTTAAAATCACTTGTAATACAGTGTGGCTACAGCAGCGACTGGATACACATTTGGATTTATTCATTTCATTTTGAGATTTTTAAAAGCTTTTTATTGAAAATTGGTTTTTGTTTTATAATTACCCAAAATATTTGCATGGTTCAATGACAAAAATACAAAACAAATTATATTTAAGTAAATCCAGTTGGTAGCTCACACCCTCAACTCTACTTTTTTCATACCCTTATAGGTTACAACTTCAAAAAATAAATAGTTCATATTTACATTGTTGGTCTTTTAAAGTAACACACACACATACATTTCCATTTTGATATCATAAAGGCCAGGGATGTAGTCCATGTTACCTGTGTTCCCCTAATTTAATTTTGCATGATATGTTCCAGAACACTGAATTGTTCCCTTGGAAAAATAATTACTCTGTCAAATAAATTTGGAAAAAATATGGTTTAGTCAAACTAAATAGGTTTTCTGGAAATGTGCATTGTAATCTTCAGAGAAGATTATCACACATGTAGATTTCACAAATGTATCTCATAGGTAACCTATTTGTAAATCAATATGATAAAATCTCTAAGTGAAATAGAGTTTGGAAAATAATGACAATGTACTGTGGTCAACAGATTTATCTAAAGATTTCCAGTTTTAAAATATTTTTGTTTATACCAATCCTTAGAAAAATATACTCTGTGATTTAGTGTAGTAAAACTTCTTTTTAGTTATGCAGCATTTAAATTTCTTATAAAAATAGTAGTGGGTATCTTTTAAAAACATCCTAGACTTCAGAAATTATAATAAGATTTGTTCTTCTCCAAATATTCATTGGAGGAGTTTTACTCTTTAATCTGCAGTTTTCTCATTTTTTTTTCTTGTAAAGGTTTAATAAACTATTTTTAAACTATTTTAAATTCAATCAGTTTTGATTACAGGTTTTCAGCTTTGTTGTGGACATGGGGCATTAAAATATATTTTGGGTTTATTTTATTTCTTAGATCAGCTTAAATACTTTAAAAGGTAAGCTTTTTAAAAACTACTGGTTGGTATCAGTTGCTTGTATGAGTATTTATATTTCAATTATTTTAATAGTATTATTTTAATTTTACCATTTTTTTCCCCTCCGTAGCTACAGAGTTTTTTGTTTGTCTGTTTGTTTTACTGTTCACTTGGATTTTGGGGACTGTTTGTGTTCTCAGTGAACAATCATCAAAGGCTGGAACCAGCTCAGCTACAATCATCAAAGGCTAGGAAATAATTTAAATGTTATTTTAGAATAGACTAAACTTCTAAGCTTAAACTTTCAAATTAATAACAGAATCCTAAGTTAAGCAGGATGGCAATGCAGAATAACTGATTTCTCTGTTTTTGTTAGGAACACTTCTACAATACGTATTAACTAGCACAGACATCACAGGGTCTTTACATTCCACTGTATACTTTTTGTTCCTCTTTAATTCAAAATCAGACTCAAATATATTAATCTCAGGGTTACTACAAGTAAGTACATATTTAAAGAAAGCTCCAATATAGCCATTTAGAGGTACAATTTGCAAAGTAGAAATAGCCTTAAACAAGAGGAATTTAGGGCAAACCTTTGACATTTGATAGAATACCTTCATCAGTGATGAACTGCTAAGTGTACTCTTTAACTTTGTGGGTAAAAATCATGCTGTTAAGACAAGGAATTTGTCCATGGATGATAGAGATCATCACCTTAGAGAACAGAATTTAAATGTTCTTGAGAATTCAGAGAAATGGTCAGAACTTACCCAAAATAAAAGTACATTTAGGCAAAAATTATCTACAAAATTTTAGATGAGTAATATATCTAATCACAGAAACTGAGCATAAGTTCAAAGGCAAACAAAATAAAAAAGGTAAGCTTTCTTATATAATGTATGAGGATAAATGTTCTGCATAAAATAGTAAA
This sequence comes from Plecturocebus donacophilus, assembly GCA_004027715.1. Taxonomy (NCBI): domain Eukaryota; kingdom Metazoa; phylum Chordata; class Mammalia; order Primates; family Pitheciidae; genus Plecturocebus; species Plecturocebus donacophilus. The sequence continues at coordinate 61,487 of PVKP010005696.1, read as the reverse complement.
AGAAGGAAAGGACTTGTGTACTAGCAGCTGGGTTTGAATCTTCACTTGTGCATGAAAACTGACTGAGACCCTGCTTTGTGCTATGCAGTGTGCAGGCACCACAGATAAAATGATGAGTAAAATTACACTTGGCCCCTTTTCTTTTGTGGCTTACATTATAATGGCTAAGACAGGAATTGAGTGAATAATAATAATAATGAAAGCATGTAATTAAAAAGTAAAATGGGTGCTCTGAAGTTCGTATATAGTTTGAATATTTGTCCTCTCCAAATCTCATGTTGAAATGTGGTCCCCAGTATTGGAGCTAGGGCCTAGTGGGAGGTGTTTGGGTCATGGGGCAGGAGCCCTCATGAATGGCTTAGCACCCTCCCTGCAGTAATGATTGAATTCTCACTCTGTTAGTTCATGTGAGAGCTGGTTGTTTAAAAGAGCATAGTGCCCACCTCCACCTCTCTTTCTCTCTAGCCATGTGACAAGTGTGCACCCACTTTGCCATAATTAAAGGCCTCCTGAGGTCCTGACCAGTAGCAAATGCTAGTGCCAGGCTTCTTGTACAGCCTGCAAAACTGTGAGCCAAATACACTTCTTTTCTTTATAAATTACCCAGCCTCAAGTATTCCTTTATGAAAATGCCAAATGGCTAAGACAGTAGGCAAATAAAATGAGCTTATAAATCTTCATATTAATGGAAAGTAAAATATTGAGTGAGGGCAGGAAATAGTGCTCAGATGGAGGAATTTGAGGGGAGATCTGAAGGTTAAGTAATACATTTATTAAGTAAATTTAGTAAATGAAGGGTGAGGGGTTTGTGCAGCTGCAACTATTCTGGGATGGAAAAATGTAGTAAGAACAAACATTTTGTGGAGGGAAGAAACACACTGTATTAGGAAAATGGAAAGAATGTCACTGTGGCTGGTGTACAGAGAAAGGAACGAAAATGAAAGGAAGGTGAGGTTAAAGAAATGAAAAGAGAATATACCACAGAAGACTTTGTAGGTCATTTTAAGTATTTGTGTCTTTGTCCAGGGTACCACAGAATAAAATGAGGAAAACAAAGTGGGGCTTCAGAGGTATGTAATATACATGACTAATTTATTGAAAAATGAATTTCAGTGAATTTACTGAGAATATGTTGAATTATCCTCACAACCTCAAAATCTTATTGGCTTCTAAGTACACTTATTTCCCACTCAACAGTCTGAGCAGTTCCTGTAGCAACTCTGCTCCAGGTTTCAGACTCTAGGCCTGGAATCTCTTAGAATATCTCAGTAGGGACTCAGTATCTACCTGGGCAATGCTTTTCTTATAGCATGGGGTACAGGAGTTGGGGACAGGGTGTGGGAGATGGGGGCAGAAATAGCATGGCCCAGGCCAAACCATGGAAACACCTTTAAGGCTCTGTTTAGAGATGGCTTATTTGCATCTGTTCACATAAATGCTTTCCATTAACTGAAGTAAGTCACATGGCTAAATTCAAAATTAATAGAAGCGATTCTCCTTCCATAGAGCGGGTGTGGAGAAGTGTGATTATTTGGTGAACCATAATAACTACCCGAACAATTTTCTGGAAGCTATGGATTAGAAGTGTTAAAGAACAATAGCACCAGGCAGGTTAAACAGGCAAGGAAGACTTTAATCAAGACTATTGCAGTATGGGAGAAAAACCATTTCAGTAGGGAAAAGAGATTACCCTCAACTCCAGTGAAACAAAAAGCAGAAAGATTTTTAAATGCTGAAATGAACTAATGGAATTGTGCCAAAGCACATTAAGAAAAGGGGTTAGTCCATTTGATTAAGCCATCTGTGTTTTCTAATTGTTTTTTATTGATGTTAGGTTTCTACTCTACCACACAGACCGGTAGATAAAGGTATTAATATTATATCTTTTCGATGATTACATTTCAAAGCAATGGCTTCCAGGCCCTTGAGAAAGGCTTTCCTCATATAGAAGATTTACTTCTCAAAAGTGAAGAGAGAGAACTCACAATTGCAAGTTTTAAAAAATTAATTCTCTGAGAAAAGTCAGGTCAGGGGCCTATAGTTAGGAAGAAACCTACTTTAAGTGTGATAAAGTTAAGGGAAAATTTAAGACTCTCTTAGTCAGTTATGCATTTAGAAGCATTTCAGCAATGTCTCTTAGAATTCCATCTTTCATGAGATGATACTTTCCAGGCATTGTTTGATTTCTTCTTTAAACCGTTGATTATTTAGCAGCATATTGCTTAGTTTATCAACATTTGAGGATTTTCTAGTTATCTTTTGGTTTATGACTTAAATTTCCATTGAGATTAGAGAACATAATTTATTTCATCTATGATTCTGCTTTCTAACACTATTTGTAAAATGTTCCATAAGCACTTGAAGATAATGTGTTTTTGTAGTAATTGGGTACTGTATTTTATATTATATGTATTAGGTCATATATAATATATATTTTATATATGTACATAAGGATATTTGGTTAATTGAGGATATTGTTGACAAGATTGGTAATGGATATATATGCGGAATATGGCAAATAAAGGAATCCAAAATAACTCTAGATCCTTACTTCATGGCTTGACTTGAGTTGCAGTATGAATAATGAGGACATTTTTCTGACAAGAAAACTCAGAAACAGGTTTGAGTAATATGTCAAATTTGGCCATGCTAAGTTTAGATGTATATTTGACATACAAGTGGAGATATCAATTCAGCAGTAGAGTATAAAAGTTTGGAGCTCAGTGAAAAGATAGAAAACTGATTCATAGATTTGAGAGTCTAATAGTGTCACCTGGACAATGGATTTAGTTATAGAAGACTTCTAAAATATTTCAACTTCAGAGATAGAACAGAGGCAGAGGAACCACCAGAGGAGAACAAGAATGAATCTTTGGGAAAAGGAGAGAAAAATAATAAGTTTGGTTGACAGAGTCAAGGAAAAAAATGTGTTTTAAAATGGAGTTCAGTGGCTAACTGTGTCAAATGTTTCTAAAAGGTGAAGTAATATGAGAACAGAAAAATGACATTGAATTTGCTAATCCAAAACCCTTGATAATCTTGACAAGAATAATTGGCAAAAGATGATATAACACTTATCCATATTTTTTGCCAATAGAAAATTTAAAACTATTTAATCATGAAAGAATAAATGAATTTTTCCATTTATCAGTTTCCTGCTGTATACAGGTCACTGGGGATGCAAAGATGACAAAAGATGTTTTATGCTTTGATGGAGTCCATAGTGATTTTGTATAATCAGATATACAAAATCAGATTAAAACAAAATTTCATAAGTCCTGGCAAAAGATATATCCAATGCTGTGTAAGCTGGAGATGCCCATAGTTATTTTAACTGTGGGAAACTAAGAGGAGAAAAGACTGGGGCTTGAGAAGTGCTTGACAGTTTTCTTGGCAAACATTGGAGGAGAGAGCGTTCCAGGCTGGGCACAATGACTCATGCTTGCAGTCCCAGCAGTACTTCAGGAGGCCAAGGCGGGCAGATCATTTCAGGTCATGGGTTTGAGATCAGCCTGGCCAACATGGCAAAAACTCATCTCTACTAAAAGTACAAAAATTAGCAGGGTGTGGTGGCAGGCACCTGTAACCTCAGCTACTCAGAAGGCTGAGGCAGGAGAATCACTTGTACCTGGGAGGTGGTTGTTGCAGTGAGCTGAGATTGTGCCATTGCACTCCAGCCTGAGTGACCCGGTGGGACTCTATCTCAAAAAAAAAGACAGAAAGAAAGAAAGAAAGAAAGAAGAGCATCCAGCATTCCAAAGGCACTGAAGAATATGCTCTAAAGGCCCAGAGGCAGAGCATTTAATGAAATAATCAGAGAACTGTACCATCACCACCTCTGAAATAGTTATTAATGTGTGTATGTATTGGATGGGGATTGGTCCTGCAAATTTTAGGTGCCATCAGCCTTTAAAAGGGGAGGAGGATACTAAATATCCTATAATCCTTGGGTGGATGCTCTTGATCCATTTATCTGATACACCCAGTGGAAATGTAATATATCAGAGTGTGATACATGGAAGGCCAGGTGGTGGTAGAGGATGAGAAGAGATGTTGGACAGTAGAGAGATGCAATGATAAATATGACAGATATTTTAGAAGTAGAATACATTTAACCTGGTGATTGATCAGATGGGTCTGAGGTCAGGCAAGGTTGTGACTGCCACCTTTTAGGTGTGAGTCACTGTGTGGGTAGTGGTGCTTCTCAGTCACACAGGAATGATGGACAGGGCAGAGGTTAGTCTGAGGGAGATGTTGAATTTATTTTTGAACAGGTTAAATTTTAAGGGTCTATGGGAAATATCCAAGTATAATGTCCAGTATAAAATTGAAAATCGGAACCTGGACTTCAGAAGAGCTATTGGGAATGGAGATAGATTTGAGAATCATGGGTTAAAAATAATGAACATTATACTAATGAAAAGCTATTTTAAAGTAAACAAATGACTCAAGGAACTATGTATTTTTAATATGATCAATGAGAATATTTAGAAATTTCCAATTTATTTTACATAATCTCTCCTTGGTCTGAAAATTACTAGGGGTCAAAATATTATAATATAAAATGTTTTTTTAATTAGTTCTCAATAATTGAATTATCTTATTTCTACTGACCTTTCTTTAAATATTACTTAAATACTACTTGAAAAGTTACCAAACAGATAATTTTCTCTCCACTTTTCTTATTTGTTTATGTTTTAGTAAGTAAAAATAACTATTTTTCTTAAATGATCGACTTTTCTAACCTAGTAAATTATAAGCCTCGTTAATGTTTCTTTAATACTTCATATTCCCAAGAAGGAAAATATTAACATAACAAATGATTTTGTTGCAGTATTTTGATTTATCAGTTATAGTTCTAAAGACTTATCATTTTATACTTTTATAGACTGAAAAAAATAAGTTTAAAATAAATTTTTTCCCAGTACAGATGGAGATTGGCTTTACAACGTTACTTATATTCTCAGTGTATCCTTTGAATTCCTTTGCAACATTTGTATTACACTTCACAATTTACAAATTACTAATAGTTGCCATGTTTCTTAATTCTTACCACAATTCTGTGAAGTGGATGTCAGTAATGTTTTTTCATGGAAAAGGACACTTTTGCTCAAAATTGAAGGTCACACAGCTAGTAAGGGCTGAGGGGTCCTCAAGTTAGTTCCTCCCACTCCAAGCCCACAGTTCTTCATCTGTATCTGGGCAATTTCAAAGACATATCAGTATTTTTGTTGAAGCACTTGTTTGTACTACTTTTACAAATCCCTTGTAAGTACATGCTAATTAGGAAGTCATATCCTTTATAGAAAATGGCCAAGGCATGACCCATCTTCCCCCAACCCTCCATCTTTTTCTTAACGGGGCACTAGTAAGCATCTTGTATGAAACTGAAACAGTGCTACACTTTTCGAGTTATAACAAAGCAAGGTTATTTTCATCTCTAACAGTTCCTGGCTGATCACCATGTTCCACGCCACAGAAAAGCCTGAATAATTCCTTTAAACAAAGTACTGAAGCCAAGAATTAGCATTCTTTCTGGCTGAATTGCAACTGCACACAGGTTGGCCTCTCATTTTTACAACAATGTTTTCATTAGGTCAGCTGAAAGGCTGCCTTCTCTGAATGCAAAGTGAGAAACAGACAAGGAAGAGGAGCTTGAGCAAGAAATAAATAGTGAGTCCCTTGTGTACATTTTCTCAAATTTTAAATAGTAACTTTATTCTTATGCGCAATCAAGAACTATTTATTTTTATTTTATTATACATAAGGATCTTTTATTTTCTATGTTCTTGCATATGTTCATATATGAACATATACGTTTACAAGTTCTTTCAAACTCTGGTGGTGTCCCAAAACAGTGTGCTATGATGATCAGCCTGAGCCACTCATCCCAAAGCAGGGTCTACAGAAGGGCTGAGTGGGTATAATTGCTTTCTAGTTGCAATTAATTATTGCAGATTACAAAGTCAGACATACCATAGTGCATCTGTGTGTAATTGTAAAGAATTCATTATTGTTATTTTCGTTTCTAGATTCAACATGCTTTACAAAAATCATAAAATAAAAATAAGCAGAATAATTCTATGAAGATGAATTTTAGTAGTTGTAAACAATGTTTTTTCTGAAACACATGAATAATTGATTTTTATTAGTAGGAGGAGAAGAATAGCATTGTACTAAATTCAGTCTTCTGATAAACATGATGTTAATGTTATTAAATATCCTAGCCAATTGTAATTATTTTGAAAACAAGATCAGGCTATAAAGTACATCTTGTGTTTACCCATGGCCAAGAATTAAAATTCAATTTGTACAGGTGAAAAAATTAAACACATTATAGATTTTGTCTTTAATGATATTTATTCTGACATTTATGAACTGAACTGTAGTGTGTTACAATTAACTACTGCAAGAGAAAACAACCGGCAGTGTGAGGGCTTGTTTAGCTAGATACAATGCATAAGAATTTGTCTTCATTTCAAATGTTTGCATTTTGCTCATCATGAATTTTTGTATCAATTTTGCTGCTTTAGGATATTGCACTAAAATATTATTTATCTTTATTAGGGAATTTTTTGGAGTTCCCTTAAATTTTGCACCTGAGGCAAGTGCCTTATGGTTTCATCCTGGTCCTGGCCCTATACTGCTTAGATATTTTAAAGGCAATAATACATTGTAATATTTATAGAAATATACCTCTAGGAAAGATTTCATCCTTGGCCCACTATTTAGTTATGTGTAAATATCTCTAACATAACATTATTAAAAATTTAAAAAGGGAACCAGATGTTGAGAGGAGAAGACCTAAGGGCCTATGAACTGTATTGCAGAGAAGTGAGAAGAGAGTTCTAGGTTGTTTTGCACTCAGGTACAATGTTCTTTTGACAGGTAGTGAAACAAAAACTGTAACCCTCTGGAAATTGGAGGAGCTCTATTGCCTTAGTCATGCCAAGCTTTGTATTTTGTTAAATACTACCAAATCCCTTTTTAAAAGCAATCACATTTTTTTTTAGTGCCTCAAAGTATGCCACAGTTACCTGGAAAGAGGCTTCCTTGGAGAATAAATTGGTAGTCTTTGTAATCTCAGTTATTCTGGAGAGGCATTCACCAAATCAGTGATCTGGAAAAAGAATAGCCCTCAGGCCCAGGGTTGCATTTAGAACATTTTCGGAGGAAGTCATTAAAAATCTCTTTGAGTCTTTTCTAAAGAGTCAACTTAGGTGTGATGTTATCTGGAACTGGAAATAAAACTAGCAGTAGAATAATAAAATTTGCAGTAATGAAGTGTGTATAAAGGAAATCAGAACATTTCTATGATAAACTTTCGTTAAAATGCAGCCGTTAGATTTTCCCATGTATGCATGTATGTATATGTGCATGTGTGTGTGTATTTTCAGTGCTTTGGGTATTGAAGCCATTAAAAGAATTAGTAAAGGGTGTGCATATAGCTTATACCAATTCACATATTGGGTTCAAATTGGAATTTTCGATGCTAGATGCCACATAGGGAATACATAAAGCTTAAAATATAACATGTCATTAACAAAAATGTAATCACAAATATTTCTAAAATGTGTGTATAAAGAGGGGCTGATCAGAGATTCTGCAAGAGACTGAGACTGGCCTGGCTTGATTAATGCTTTTTCCATTACATAAGCTATATTGGACAGTCTAAAGCACATGGTGTATGCAAAATAATAAATATGAAATATGAAGCAATTACATTTTACTAGTGACAGTGAAATAAGCAGGGGCAGATGCATTATGAAACTAATGAGGTGGAAACTCCCTTATTAGTGTTTCAATTTTAATTCATTGTTTTCCAATCCTATGAGCTGAGTCTTGCTTTGCTTATCGAGTCAGAAACGTCAGTGCATTTTCATTTGTTCATTATATAGTTTGTTCGTGCACTAAAGAAGTCTGCTCTAAGTGAAACCCAGGAAAGAAATTCAATAGGATCTCATGAAACTCTTAGAATATTCTAATAAGAAATCACATTAGACATAAATTTAATTCTGCTAAAATTAGAAAAATGATCATGATTTGTGAAAGCTTGTTGAATTAGAATCACACTCAGAGAATATTAGAATCTGCGCTAGAACCATGTCTCAGGCTCACATACAAAAATTCTTTTCTTTATATTAGTCTGTCACTCTGTATTCTTTCCAGGAATGGTCACTATATATATTTTTTACTTTGGCTTTAGGATAATTTGCTGAGAAGCCTAATTTTCAAGTAAAATAAAGTCAATGTCTAGTGTTATTTATATCTTTTATAATGTTGTTCTTGCAAATATTCTGCTAGATATGGGAAATTCTATATATTTAAGAAGGATATGTTCTTATTTAGACAGTACAGACAGAGGAAACCTAATACTATTTATCTACTCTGTGCTGATGCAGAAAGACCTCAAATCAGGATTAGTCAATGATAATGTAAATAAGTGAAAGATTTGTATTGCTGCTTTCGTGAGCAACTGAGCTGCATTGTTAATACGAACAATAGGCACCTATAGGCTGTGAGTTGCCTATTGAGCTACCCAAGGAGAACTGCCAGTTGTAAAATCAAAATTGGTTAAGGTTGGTGGTGTACTTATGAGGTGTCCAAAAATTAGAATATGAGATCTGTTATGATTATTTAGTAATACTATTTATATAAATATCAATTTTATAAGATTTTTAGTTGTTGACAATTTAAATGGTCTTGATCTGCACCCTCTTCCCTAACGTTATGCTGAGGGAAATACACACATAGCAATTTGGACAGAACACATGGCAGATGTCAGAGGAGAATTAGAATCTAAGTTTCCAGGGCTCCAGCCTCCTTAGATTTTTCAGAAAATTATGCTTGTACCTTTACTTTGATGGTCAAGTAAATTTACTGGAGGAGAAACCTGGTTATCTAGATACTGGAATATTAATTTTGGGTTCACCTCCAATCCTTCATATAAACTTATTTCTCATATTTCTTATCTGCAGAATGATGATGTAGATGTTATATGGAATTGTGAATTTTTCACATATTTCTGAATAAAGTTGTTTCTAAATTGCCTTCAAGTGTTTCAGTTTTAAAGATAAATTTTTTATGCATGTGCTACAAGCAAAAAGCAAGAGAACATGAACCTACTTTGACTGAAGCAGTCACACTCATTTGTTTGTCATCACGTATTGTGTCTTATCACAATATGATAGATGGCTTCCATAGTCAGGTACCTAGACGAATTTTAATTATAATATGAGAAGTTAAAGCCAGAGATTAAAGAACTAACATCTACTATGGTATTAAAACTAAGGAAAAAGCAAAACAGAGGGGAGATATTAATACTTGCCCAAGGGTTATAGGTTTGAAAGATTAATTTTATACCTATACTTGCAGAATTTTTGCCATGCTTTCTCTTACCTAGTAATTAAGTAGTGTAAATTGAATATTTAGGCTCAGGAAAAATAAATGTAAATATCATTCTGTACCTTGATAATTTCAAAATGAATCTTTAACTGATGTCCTAACAGGACAATCAGATGATGATGGTTGTGATATAAGAATATTTCTCTGGCATCACCGCACCAGATAAAGTGGAAAAGGAGGCTAATTAGAAAGTTGTTGTAATTGTCTACATAATAGAAAGAAGGGCTTCAGTAGCATGGGGACAGTGAGACTAAAATGATTGTAGATTCCATTAAAATTGTCACTTCACATGCTATTAATTTCCAGGGGAAGTAGAAGTAAAATGCACTGTTTCAAGCTCAGATAGGTGGAAAAGAATGATATATATCATGTGTGTGTATATACACACACACATACATTGGATATACATATATTCCAAATTTTGTAACTAATCTTTGATAGGCAAATGTATATGAACATTGCTTTTGTCGATATATCAGTTCAAAGATTCATGCAATATATCCACCATATGTTGACTCTAATATTAATGTTTCTGTAAAATAACACTTTCATATACCTTTAAACTCCATAAAAATTAATACCTGAGTTAAAAACAGCTGAATTCCAGATTAGTTTTATGAGACAAAGTGCTGATAAAACATTCTATGTAAGCCTGTAGCCTACTCCTTTTCTGCTCTGACTGGCTTGGCATTTTTCATTTTAGAAAATGATAGTTAAGTCATTTTATTTTTAATTTTACATTCATCCTGTACAACAGTGAGAATTCAGACATTTTTCCATCCTTTCAAATTCTCAAAAGCTATATTTATTTTTAAAAATGTAAGAATAGATGTGTAAACCTAGGAAATGATTTTAATATACATAGCTAACATTTCATTGACTTTCCTATGTTAAATCTGTGCTGTGTGAGCAGCAGGAAGATACAGAGACTTCCCCAAACAAAACAAAAACAGTGTTAGCTTTATGATAGTGCTCAGCATTCTTCACTTAAAAAAAAATGTTTTTCTGACCTCTGACCGGCAACAATATATATGTATGTTACTATTCTAAGTACATTCTGGCAAGTGTGAGCTGTGATCCCTGTTCTTAACAAGGAAGTCTTGCACAACAATTAGAGCATAATTTCAAACCAATGTATCATTAAACATAGTATACATTATATATAATTGTTATAAGCCTACGTTTAGTACTGGACATAGAACTTCAGATATGATCTCATCAAATGCAATTTTCATGAAACTAATTTTTGTCAGCACATTTACCATCTTTTTTCTCCACAATTTAAGCTCAGCAACAGAGAAGATGTGTTTGACTTATTCTCATTGGTTATCACTGTATTTGCAATGCCCTGAAGAATCTGGAACATAGAATAAGCTAAAGTAGGCAGACTGTCATGAGCAAAAACATGGAATTCCAAACAAGGAAGACTGTAAGAGAAAATAATAACTTGGTTGATACAGGTGGGATGAGTTAATTAGGGATGAGAGAAGCTCAAAACAAATTGAAGACCGAATAATTATTTGCAAAATTAAGATCTACAAGTGAGGATTGGTGATGAAAGGAAGGAGCCTCATATTTGAAAGAGCTCCTCAGAAGGTTCCCACTTAGTTTGGAGTTTGTGTGGTTGGAAAGGCACTCTAAGGAAGGCAGTCATGGTTATGGTGTCTAAGGAGAATTTCAAAGACTAGATTCATTTTTGAATGATTAAGGTAAGATATTGATCCATCAGTAGTTTCATTATCCATGAGAGGGAAATTTGCAATCTCACAAAACAGTGCATATTTGAAGAATGATTATAGAAAATACATTTGATCTGGTGAGAGTCTCCTCCAAGGAGAGAAAAACTAACGGTGATTGTTGACTTTCATGAAACTTTTAACAAATAAATAAACTCAATGTGATAAAGTCTGCTTTGTAACATATTCCACCACTTCCTCTCCAGTATAATTTCATGAATGCCTACAGAAATCACACACTTAACTCTCATCTAAATATATAATTTAGCTATTATTGAATCTTCCTGCACTGAGAACATTTAAATTATGCTTTTAGTCTTCTACTTTTGTTCTTTTGTTTTTTAAGCTTTCTCTAGTATTTTAAAACCAAAGTTTACTAAAATCTTTGAGAGAGAAATTAGAGCAACTAAGTCTTTTAAAATGTTTTTTATTAGTATGGTTACATAATAGTTGTACATATTTATGGGGTACATGTGATACTTTGATACAAGTATACAATATGTAATGATTAAATAAGAATGGGGTATCCATCATCTCAAGTATTTATCATTTCTTTGTATTTGGAGCATTCCAATTCAGTTGGTTTAATTTGAAATGTACAGTAAATTACTGTTAGTTATGGTGGCCCTATTTTGCTACTGAACACTAGACCTTATTCCTTCTATCTTACTATATTTTTCTACTCATTAACCATCCCCTCTTTAGTGTTTCTTTCTAATGTTTAATCAGGAAATTAGTTACTTTCCTTGATTTACTATACTGAGGAGAGATTTCAAAAATTAGATGCTGTATTTGAAAAGAAACGAACATATTTAAATGAAGACTATAATTATTTTTAAATATAATGCATATTTCTTTAATATAAACAAATTATATATAATATGTATATTTCCTTTAGTAGATCTTAATTTGGAAATTTTTTTATGTATGAGATATAATAAACTAGGAGCCTAGAAGCTTGGCTAGGTAGTTTATCTTTAGCTCTATAATTATTTTTTTCCATTATATTTTGGGTGCTAAATAAATGTCTCTTTGATGACATATCTAACCCTGATACCCTAATATGGAATAACATATGTAGGTATATTATGAATAGGCCATGGTTTATGTTTTTTTCTGCTTACTTTTTCTTCATTTGAAAAATCATTTCTCCTAATCACAAGTAAAATATGAATATTTTTAAGTGTAGAAATTGGCATTCAAAAACTAAAGAGTACAAATTTATAAATCCATGAGTTTAACAAAAAACAGTAGAAAGACAGAGTTACATAATAAATTTTGTTATGTGTAGGCATCAGCAGGTTTTATCTTATAAATCAAGATCTAAGTTAGAAATAAATAACTAAGAGAGTGGTGACTTGAAATGATAGAAATTGCTCTGGGTAACATTGCCAAAACCAAGTAAGCATAACAAAAACAAGTCCCAGAGAGCAATTATGAGGCAAAAACATAGTGTAAATAGTGTGTCATTACTGCCTAGTTACTTCATGAGTCAATTACAGATATAGATAGATTTTTAATAGTATAAAACAAAAGTTTTTTGATTTATACAGTGTGGCTTATTAATTGTCCATTGTAAAAGTGACAATAGCAACTATTTAGGGCATTTGCCTCATTCCACATGATGGATGGTAATGTTATTGCAGCCCAAAGCACTGATATTTCTCCATTATTCCTTTGTTTTAAATTTCCATTCTTTTTTATTTAAAATGGACCACAAATTATAATTTCTGTGTTCTAGCTAGTGTACGGATGGGACTCATGACTGAGGCTAGAATTCCTACAACAGTATAAGAGCAATGAGATCAAGAGTTCTCAACAAGAGGTGGACACGTAAGATCAAAGTAAAGCCTTTATAATATACCAAAAATTACTGAATTGCACACTTAAAATGGATCAATTTTAGGATATGCAAATTATATATCAATAAAGTTACTTTTTGTTTTCTTCTGTTTTAAGATAGAACCAGGAGAGGATAATCCTTGGGTCTTCTGTGAAATACTGTGGTGTCAATTATTCATGCCTCATTTTTATATCTTGTATAGCCCCTTTTCTCCGGATACATTCCCAACTTTAAAAATGTCCAGTGAGCTTACATTCTTAAAAACAAACAGAAAAAAAAAATATTTCTCTATCCTTTCTTCCTTTTTTTTCTGTCTTATAAGTCATAGACTTAGGCATAGTGTTATTATTTCAACATCTTTAACAACTCTCTTTACTATTGAGTTGAGAGTGACTTTGCGGAGTTCACCATTTACTCTTGAATTGCCAGCTATAGTCATTTCTGTGCAATTCTCATTTTTCTGGAACTCTCTGAAGCAGAGAACACACTTAAGAACCCCTTTTAATTAAAGCAGTTTTTGTTTTTTGTTTCAGTGACCCTATTTTTAATGTGTCATATGTTTTCTCTGATCACACTTTTATAGTGATATTTTGTTTTTTGCTTAGCTTGTATATCTCACTTCTCCCAATCTTAAATTCTTCCCACCTATGTCCCCTAATTCTCTTGGCATTAACTCTCATACCTCTATAAAAATGGCATCCCAAACCCTAACTGTAGCCTTGACCTCTCTCTTTACTTTGGGTACATATATCCAACTTCCTTTTTGATTTCTCCAACATTTCTCATTAACCCTTAAAGTAAAAATTATCTCTCTTTTTGCAGGCTCTATCTCCAGTATCAGGTAATAGCATATCTATATATCTAGTCAACTATGCTAAGATGTTCAGGGTATCTAATTTCTATGTTTTTTTTTTTTTAATTGTTTATATCCGATCACTTACCAAGTTTCATCAATTCTACCTTGGAATTTCTTTCATATATATGAAACCTTTCTCTGGTATATAGTACTAAGTTCTTCCTAGGACTTAAAGGCGGGGAAAAGCTAATGTTACATATGTTGTCTGGGAACATAGAATGTCCTCAAGACCTTACTCTTTGGTAACAGCTAGGTGACCTTCCTGGGACGGAGTTTAGCATAATGTAAAAGAACAAGTCTTCAGGGTCAGCACAGAATGAGTACTATCACATATGGCATATTGCTGTGATTTAGAAAAAGATTCCGTAGTTAATATATATCCTTCTATTTTAAAAGGTCACAATGTAAAGTTGTTAAGAAAAATATATTTTACTGCCATCAATGGGAAAAGTTCTGGAATAAATATACAAATCTGCATTGTCTATGCCCTGGTATACTGTGTTGTAAGGGGTGCATAAACTGTATAAGTGCACATGGAAGCTCTGTTGATGCTGTGCTTTTCAAATCCTGTTTAGTAGCTAAACCTTGGTAATATACTCAAGAACTTCAAGCTTCAGCTTCAGATTCATCACCTACAGTAACTAATAACAGTGTCTCTTTCAGTCAGTCTTTGGGAAGGGTCAATGTGGAAATATATATATGTAATCAGCAGCTTCAAATTTACCTGTGGATGTTCTCAGTCTACTGCCTCCAAATCACATCATAGCAAGATATCAGATTGTGGAATTTCTTATGCTAATGGTAAAGAGGCAATGAAAACACTATTGGTTTTAACATTTCACTACAAATCATTAAATATTGTGTCTTCAGGAATCTTTTATTTGAGGTCATTTCAAAAGAACCAGGGGAACAGTTATCCTATTTTTTTCAGTGACTCAAGATATAGCCTGAAATCTAATTATACCTGAATGTTGGATAAAACTATATGAAGGCTTTTTACAAAACTATAAAAGGGTGTCTTGGCATCACTATTTCCATGTTATTTTATTGTTCTCCTGTTTCAGAGTTCAGCAAAGCACAGCATGGACTTTATCCAACCCCTGTGCTGTTTTTGTAAATAAAGTTTTACTAGAACATAGCGACATGCATTCATTTATATACAGTCTAGGCTGCTTTCTCGATACAAGCGCAGAATTGAGTAGTAGTCACAGAGACCATATGGTCCGCAAAGAATAAAATATTTATTTGGGCCTTTATGCAAAATATTTGCTAACCCCTGATTTTTGATCCATTTTAAAATACAAATTCACGTGAATTTCCATTTTACTCAACTCTACAAACAGAAAAAAAAATGATTATATTAATCTGGACCAGGTGAGTCTTATTTTGCCTTTCAAAGTATCTTTTATGGATGAACCTAAAACTATAGCATACTGGCTTAAACATGAACAGTTCCTTAGGGTTTCTTTTAAAAAAACAAAACAAAGCTAACAACAACAACAAAAAACCCTAAGACAAAACAACTTGCTCTTTTTTTGCCAGATTTTTGTTGGAACTACATGGAAAATATTTCCTATAAGAAATTGGCTTCCAATAACTGATTGTTTTGCCATGAAAATACAATAGTGGGAAAAAGTCCATTTAGTAATTTTAGAAGAGCCATGTTATTTGATGACACAGTGACTGAGTTAGTTTCCTGTTTGAAACTATTTTCAGTTGAAAGTCAGGAAATTTCATGAGTGCCTACTTTGTTCATTAAAGCAAGTAGTTGAAACCATTACTTTTCATATGGAAAAATAACTAAAAATTAGGCAGCATATTGTTATGGAATAACATGAACAGGGTCAGGCAGATGTAGTCTTATTCAAATACTATCCATATAATTTTGGGGTAGACTTTAGTTTCCACATTTCTGAAAGCAAAATAAATCATCTTTATTTTTTCAGGATTTTTGATGATTATGTTAAAATCTTAGTACATAATAGTTTCTCAATTAATAGTGAAGTATTATAAGAATTGAGTTCATTACATAAAATATGTCAAATTTACTCAGAATAGTCTTCAAAAAGCCTATTTCTCAAATCCCCATCTGTTTGTGTGAATTGATTGAGCAATTTGTTTTGTGTGCTACTTCTCGTTCTTTAACACAAGTTAAGAACTTCACCTTACTCACCTTTTTTCACCTTCCTTTTGAAATAATTCTACCAAGGACACTTACAATTTGAAAGCTAGCTGTCTGGTATCATTTGGATGTGTAGATACAGCTAAAGGAATAATTAGTTATGGAGTAAGAAAATAAACAGCAAATCCTAAGAGATTTATTTTTTTATTGAGCTTGCCTAAGTCTTAAATATCAGTGGCCAGGGACTGAACCTTAATTATAAGTACAGCCTCCAAAAACTTTGCTGTCACTTAAGGTATTATTTTAAATGTGTTTCTTCAGAGTTAAGCCATGAAAGGGATGTTTTCCTGTTACTGACTGTAAAACAGTTAAGAGATGCTTTGGGATTCAATATAGAATGTCCTCAAAGTTAAATGAAAATAAAAATAGAAGTTAAATCCCTTTTTAAAAGAAGAAATTGAATATAAAAAGTGCCATTGCCATTGATATCAGAGTGCAGGTATAATCATAGTTCAGCAGGATACATTTTGGCTAGATTATGAAAGCTTTTCATAGATGAGTGCAGTTCAAAGTAATCTGATTCTGGTTTCTGTTTCTGCTATTGTTATGAGGACTCTTTTACACTGGAAGGCTAAAATCTCCCCAAACAGGTGTTGTTCTGGAACAAATTGAAAGAGTTTGACCTTGGAATATAGTCAGGATTCCTAAGATCTCCTGAAGCATGTATCTTTCTCTTGAAAAGCCTTCAGACCAAAGTATGTTCTCTTTTTACATCCTATTCTAGACCATAGCCCTACCATGCCTAAAAGTGACCTACCTTGGAGATATGGCTGATCAGTACAGGTATATGGAAGAAGTTCTTTGTGGGCTTATAATACTGGGAGTATCACACACCAAAACAATGACAAAGTCAAACAAGTAACATATGCAAATATACTAGAATTGGAAGTAACTGGAAACCATTTGAAATATTTATGTAAAAGAGTACAGCCTGAGACAGAAACAAACATGGTTTAGGAAAATTCTAAGAAGTCGTTGTAATTGTACAGGATGATAATGGGAAGCCACCTATCTCAGTTTGTTTATCTAAGGTGGGCATCCTGGGAGGATGATGACAGGTGAACTTGTCACATATATGTCCCAATTGGGAAAAGGGATAAGGAATTATCTGAATGATTGGGCTTTGAAGTTTAAAACCATTAGGAATTCAAAGTACTTGAGATGAAAAGATCAATAATTTAGTTGCCAACACTGTGGGCAGCTACAATGTGGGCAGCTACAATATGGCAGCTACAATATTTCAGTTGATTCCCATGCTACCCGTATCTATCAAAATAAAATTTGAAAGTCTTTCTTATGCTTGCCTTTCTGATATTTTCATAGAGAGTGCCATTGTTTGAGAATAAAATGTCAAATTCTCTATTCTCAGAAGGCTGAGGTGGAGAGATCACTTGAGAACAGTCGTTTGAGACCAGCCTGGGCAACATAGTGATATTCCATCTAAGAAAAAAAAAGCAATCCTCATTTCAATGTTCATCTCAAAAATCCATAAATCAAAAGAGTTGGTTTTTAAGGAGAGGTTAAGGCATTCTATTCAAATCTCTTTTTTTGGTTAGAGGTTCAGGGTTCATTGCGTAGGAAGGTATGATGTAGTTCCTGGAATGACTACTCACTCCAAAGTGTAGAATTTTCTTTTTAAATGAATTTTATGCAAAAATGATGGAAATCTTTTTTTTTCTTATTTCTAAGGGTGATATGACTCAATGTTTCAGGCATTGTTTTACACTAGACAGCAATCACATGCTCACTAGTAAGGTTACCTCTGTTAGCAAGAGCTATCTCATCCATAAGCAGCTAATAATGGGAACCAAATAGATGAAATAAATCAGACATGAAACAAATATAAGACCCTCGAAATTTAAGTGACCAGCAAAGAGAATAGTACATCTTAGGACATAAGCTATGACTTTATTAGATCTTCAAAGTCATATTTGCAGAGATAGGTGAACTCACAACCATATTTGTGAGACAAAAGGCCTCAGATGAGATGAAAGAGTGAAGTCAGAAGAAGAGAGATTTTATGTAAGCCACCAGAAGACACAAAAACACTGCACTTTCACACTTGGGTATCTGTCTCATTGGAGATCTGTCTTGTTTATTTACATAGAAAATTTAAATCTCGATTCAGGCTGGGCCATTGATCCTGGTCCCAGTCCTCTGTTGAGTATGTGTCAGAGATCCCTGGGTACTTTCCTCTTCTTTCCTAAGAGTTCCATGGGAGGCAAATATTTCTTCTCCATGTATTAGGAACAAACTTAAATGTGGTACAAATTTTGTTATTTTATTATCTTCCATGGGCTAACAGGAGGGTTAGTCATTGTTGAATTTCTGCCTCCCACATAATTTAATCATTAAACTATTTTTTTCTCACCAACATCTGGGTTGAAATGAGTCACCAAAGTGAAGTACTGGAACATCAAAGCCCAAAAGCAACATGATAAAGTGAATATAGCAGAATAAAAGGCCCTAAATTTAATTGTCTCTGTGTGTACACTGTGTCTTCTCAATTGTTCTCTTTTATAGTCAGAATGGATCTTTATTGATTTATTTAATGCCTGTTTATATTTCAGTTTCTGCATCTGATCTCATATTTTCTCAGGAGAAAATAATGCTTTTCCTTTAGAATGCAATGTTACTTATCAAGGTAACTGAGGCTTGGAAATCTAATGCACTCTTTCTGTTATCTTCCTTCTATTAATTTTTTATTAGTCATCTTGAGAGAATAAATGCTTTGAGAATACTACTTGATATAATTTTGTCTTGTCACATAACAAATTGTTAATTTTTGAAGTTTGATTTTGTAGCATAATAGTAATTCAATTGAGAGAAACCATGTTATCATTTATCTATCTCTCTATTTGCACACATATTTTTTAAAGATAAACCATGTTACCCATTATCTACCTATCTATATGCACACATAATATTCTACTTCATAAAGTGGGACAAATTCAGCAGTGATATTAAAGTATTATAGTTTTATTTGAAGCATTAATTTTGAATAGACATTGATAATGCTGAATGAGATGGTGTTTTGGATATGAACCATTAACAGTCTTTGAAAAATGATAAAGTCATATCCTTTTAGCTAAATGTATTTACTGATTTTATAAATGTAATTTATGAATATGCCAAAACCTTATATAATGGTCAAAGCAACAACATAAACCTTCTATAGGATTAAAATACAACTGATCTTCTATAGAACAAACTGAAATTTTTTCCAAAAAGTAAAAAAAAAAATTAATATTTGAGTTAACTAACTATAATGTCATAATTACTGACTTATAGATATCCACTCTGGATCGTTTCTGGTGTAGTTACTAGCTGAGGTCTGTCTCATACTCAAGTTTGCTAGAGAGGCAAATTGGAATGATGCGTATTTGCGGAAAATTTAGGAAAATGGTGCAACCCAAGTAGATGGAGGTATATGGACTTGTTTTGCTGATAAGAGTAAGTGATTTTTCCAGCTTCATAACTGATCCCCCTATTCCAGTGTTCTCTACCTGAAAAATAACGGGCTACATTTTATAATACCATAGTTGAGTGAAAGAATCCACAATCTGTATTGGGTAGCCAGTTAAAAAAATTAAAAATGACCAACTAGAATTATTTAGTTTTTCCAAGGGATAAAATGATGACTTAGTCCTAACAGAGGTGATAGAGGAGGGGTGTGCATGCTGTTGCCAGAAGACATAAAGTAAATAAATATGAGAGTATTTATGATAGATTAGACAAAAGGAATAAAGAGAAGGGGAGATAAGATGGCTTTTGAGTTTCTTCTATAGCAAAAGAGAAATTTTCAAATGAATATAAATAAGAATATAAACTGTTTTGTTAGATAACAAAATGAATTTGGTCTCTGTTTTGCTTTTAAAGTACCAATGAGAGCCCAGCTTCATGTATTCTATAGGACGCAGAAAGTTGAGTGAAGAAAAGAGTTAAAGATCGAGTCCTAACTTTATTAAATATATTTATTAAAGATTTTAGAGTGAATGATTTCTCTGAAAGAATTCGTAGAAAAATAGAGGAACATAGAGCTGGCATTTTAAACATAATTATAAGATGAACAGTTTTGAATAAAATATAGCTGTGTAAGATTGAAAAATACATATGAAAAGATGCAAGCTGAATGCAAGTCTTGCCTTCTAAGCCTAATTCAAAAATCTCAAAAGATTTTGTGTTTTGAATTTGTTTTCTGTTAGTTTGTTTGACATTAAAATGTTGACTTCTACAAAGTGAATAAAGTAGATTGAAGGCTGATCATCAAACTCCCTTAATAATACAAATTACGTAGAACACAACTCTAGTAAACATTGATTTCACTGTGTTATTGACAATGTGACTTCTCTTACCTTAAGCATTTTCTTTCATATGGTATTATCATCATTCTCTTAACACTCTTTCAGGTAAAATATGATTTAAAATATCTTTTATTTTGAATCACAACACTCCCTACTTATTGTGTGAAACGTAAATTAGGTAATAAAAAAAAACAAGATGCATAAAGAAGGGAAACTCTTCTTATGCTAGAAATTCATTTTGAGAGATGTCATTCACTAATGCTGAGATGCATATTATAAAAAAGAAAGAAAAACACTTTTTCTTAACATTAAAATATAGATGGAAATTACATGTACAACATAGTTACAAATTTCTTATCAATGAATTCCTTTATACTGACCATCTTCACTTGTAGATTAAATTTGTAAATTTTATGCTAAATGTTGAGCTAATGGTAAGGAAAAATAGATATTATTTCTCTTCAAGATGCCACAGTATAGTTAAAAATATCAGATATATAAACAAATTATTACAGCACAGTGTAATCCCCTACTACAGAAGTCCAAAGGATGCTATTACTCATTTTCACTGGGTGGTTCAGGATTAGGGAAAGTATGAGTCTTTAGTTTATCAAACCTCTAAAAGAAGATATAATTTCTGAATTTGGACCTGCATTTGTCTGGAGATGAGTCTTCATCTGGTGTTATCAATATATTTTTAGAAAGTGAGGATTTAAACTGTGAAGCTGTGCCTGTGGTCTGCTACTTACTTTACTTACACAGCAGTTCCCCCCATAGTGGTACTTCAGTTAAATGCATTAAGAAGTTGAGTGGAAAAGCTATCATTTTGCTAACTGTTTTATTTAAGGTAATGGAACCTATGTACAGGCAATGTCATGAGTCACTTCAGGTTTTGAAGATAAATTGGGATCGTTTTAAAGATTATATCGAGGGTTCTCTTTCTGGCAGATTATAAATGAAAAACTCTGAAATATGACTGTAAGAAACTTGTTTTTAAATGTTTTGCTGAGCAGACTAGAAAAGAAAGTATTCAACGAGGACAAAGATGAAGTGAAAGCAGGGACCCTGAGAGGCAAGCAAGTGGGAATGTAAGATAAAGCCTGGCTTGCCCAAGTTGGAGACTGAGAGAAAAGCTCCCCAGCTGGATCCCAAAGGGCAATACTCTGAGGGTCAGACTTTACAGGAAATAAATGATCACTGGAAATATACATCAAAGGATTTACTTACTCACACCTTGCCACTGATTGGATTGGCACAAATCTGCCCTTAGAATTCAGAAATATAAAGTAGCCTCCACTCAGCTTTGGTGGCAGAATTCACCTATGTGGTCCAACAAACCTCATCTCTATACCTTTGAGTGGTTACAGATTCATAGTCATGGGGTGGATGAAAAAGGAATCCTTTGTAGTGTGAATCTAACTTCAAAGCATTTCCAAGATACAGTTCTAAGAAAATGAGTAAATCATTTAAAAATTATAAAATGTAAAAAATAAAATAGACTTAAAGCTAACAAGAGCGTGACAGGAGATCTAGACTTACAAAGATTTCAGATATTGGAAGTATCAGACACAGAACTTAGTATTATATTGATTTTCTTTTGCTGCCTGTGTTATTCCATTTTTGCATCACTATGAAGAAACACCTAGGGACTGGGTAATTTATAAAGAAAAGAGGTTTAATTCGTTCTTGGTTCTGTAGGCTGTACAGGAAGCATGGTGCCAGTATCTCCTCCATTTCTGGTGAGGCCTCAGGGAGCTTTCACTCATGGTGGAAGGTGAAGTGGAAGCAGGCACGTCACTTGGCAATCAAGGGGATGAGAGAGAAGGGGGAGGTCCCAAGCTCTTGTAAACAACCAGATCGCACAGGAACTAACTGAGGGAGACTCTCTCATTACCATCGGGATGGTGCTGTCAGTTATGAGGAACCTTCCCCCATGATCCAGTCACCTTCCACCTGGCCCCACCTGCAACAATGGGGATTACATTTCAACATGAGATTCGGAATGGATCACTGTATATTCCCAGTGATCGTTTATTTCCTGTAAAGTCTGACCCTCAGAGTATTACCCTTTGAGATCCAGCTGGGGAGCTTTTCTCTCAGTCTCCAACTTGGGCAAGCCAGGCTTTATCTTACATTCCCAGCGTGGCACATGCTTGCCTCTCAGGGTCCCTGCTTTCACTTCATCTTTGTCCTCTTTGAATACTTTCTTTTCTAGTCTGCTCAGCAAAACATTTAAAAACAAGTTTCTTACAGTCATATTTCAGAGTTTTTCATTTATAGGAAACTACATCACTGCCATAACAAATGATCACACATATTGTGTCTTACAACAACAGTTCTGTAAAACCTTGGTTCTGTAGGTCAGAGGTCCAGTATGGGCATTACCGGACTTAAAATCAAGGTACTGTTAGGTTATCTTTATTTCTGGAGATTCTACAGGAAAATCATTCTCTGACTCATTCGGGTTATTGGCAGAAGTCAGTTTCTGTGGTTGTAGGACTGAACTTATTTTTTTGCTGTTCTAAGCTGAGAGTTGCACTCAGCTTCTAAAGGCCACGGAATACCTTTGTGGACCACATTTTCATCTTCAGAGCCAGCAACAGCTGATTATGTCCTTCTCACATCACATCTCCCTCTAGCCCTTTCAGTCTAAACTGGCAGTATTTCTGGTGATATGAATTCTCCAGAACTTTGTGTGTGTCTTGTATGCATCACAAGGCTTTACTTCATTACATAAGAGGCATGTCCATGGATCTTTCCAAGGTAATCTCTTCATTTTTGGCTTCTGCTGAGATGGCTGAAGGGATTTATAAGGTAGAAGCTGTTTCCAAAGTGGTTGCTTTTGAATACTGTTAGTAGAAATATGGGTATCATAAACTGTCCAATCTTCAGAACTGGAAATCCAAGGGAACTGAAGTAGGAAAAATTAAAAGAAAATCATGCCTAAACACAGAAAAATGAAATGCAGGACACCACCAATAAAGAAGAACTGGAAGCAGCTAGAGAATCAAGGGGAAGCATCACTGAGGGAAAGGCAATTAGACTTATAGATAACTTCTAAATTGCAGCAGTGGAATCCAGAAGATACTAGAATATGGGATCTGTCTAGAAGATTCCATCTCCCTGTGAATAGCTTCCATGTGACACTGCTCATTTCCTTCTTTCAGTTATATATTATTTAACTGGCCTTATTGTATGTATTACCTTGTCCTTTAAATTCAGTTTTGCACTTCTATTATCTAATAAATGAGTATAAATGTGTGTGTCACATATTTAAATATTCATTTATTCAACCAGTATTTGTCATCAGCTCACTATGATGTTCATTGATTTACTGGATTACTGGGGATATATTTAAAAATCTGCCTCTATATCAAGTTATTTATTTATATAATTTTTTCTTGGTTTAGAAGTTGTAAGCCTAAAGTCATACATTCGTCTTATTTATTTATTTTTATTTTTTGAGAAGGAGTCTCACTCTATACCTAGCCTGGAGTGCAGTGGCGCTATCTTGGCTCACTGCAACCTCCATCTCGCAGGTTCAAGCGATTCTCCTGCCCCAGCCTCTCGAGTAGCTGGGACTACAGATGTGCACCACCATCCCCACCTAATTTTTTGTATTTTTAATAGAGATGGGGTTTTACCATGTTGGCCAGGGTGGTCTCGATCTCTTGACCTCATGATCCACCCACTTCAGCCTCCCAAAGTGCTGGTATTAGAGGCGTGAGCCACAGTGCGTGGCCTCATCTTATTTACAAGATAACCTCTCATATAGTTATCACTTAAAAATCTTTATCTCTATAAATTTTATCTTACATAATTTTTGAACAATTCCGTAGTCTCTCCTAAATGTTACAGTTGACTCAGAACTTGGCAGCTATCATCCATGACAGTAATTTGTTTAGCACCAAATATGTGCTCACTACTCTGCTTAGCACTTTTGGGCCACAGTGAAAAGTGTTACAGCCCAGCTGTCTCACTCTGTGTCACTAGAGACTATTCATTATATTGCATTTTGGCAGACTCCCCTTTTTGTTATTTTTATTGCACAATTGAATTATTTTGGATTTTTAATAACTTCTAGTTCCTCATAACTTACATTTGAGTAAATTATAGAATAGATATGAAAAGCTGTTGCTTTATTTTTCTGAGCATCACTAGTATAAGAAAATCTTATGACTTTTTATTTCATTTCATCAAAACAAGAATTCCTTATTAAGTAAAACTAAATCCAATCAGTCCCAGGGGATTTAGTGCCTGAGTTTCAATGAAGAATAAAATAAAATAACTGAATTTTTCATAAAGCAAACATAAACTTCATTTTTTCCCCAGAATTACACAAGGACATTTATCTGGAGTTTAGGAAAACATTTTGCTAAATTCCAGATGAATGTCACTGTGTGATTCATCTGGAATTTAACATTTTGCTGAATTTAATAATTTACTAAATTTTTTTAGATGCATAATTTTATTTGGAAAATACATAACGTGGCATCTCTTATGTAGACGATAGAATATTAGTGTTAAACAGAATTGGTTTGAACCCTGGCTTTGCAAATTACTGTCTATGGTTGCTTAGACAAGCTATGTATCTTCCCCTGAGCCTCATCTCACTGTTAAAAATTTAAAAAGCCAATTTTCAAATGCAGTCATATCTTTTTTATTTCTAATTACATAACTCTAAACTTGACATGACCGTATTTGCAGAAAGTCCAGTGTCTCCTCACATTACCCAAGATGCCTAGAGAATGACTCCATCTAATGTAGTCTGCCCTCCTTCCACGTGCCAGGCAGAGAAAACCAGGAAGTTCATCCATTCATTTCTGCCACTACACACACAGCCGCTGTGGAAAAATAGTTCACAGCACATTTTAACTGGTGATTTTGCATCCTACAGGGGGGTCCTGGCTGAAACTGATTCCTCAACACTTGTGAGCTTCATGATTCCATCTGTCATGTAGAAAGAAGCACCTCAGCCAGTGTCCCCACATGTCCACCAGGAGGCAGTAGCCAGGAAAGGAAAGGCTGCCAGCTTCCGCCCTTCTGCAGAAACCTCTACCACAGTTCTGAGCCTGGCGAGGTTCTCCTTTGCCTCATGAGGACCTATGTGGGGCTCCTGATAGCCTTTCCTGCCAGCAGCTTCAGTCAGGAACAGAAATATTTCAAAGAGGTTCCGGTGGCCTTAAAATCCCAAAAGGATCCTTCTCCAGCAACCACAAATGACCCTTTGGAAATTTTGCTAACACCTCTGTGACCCACTCTTGGGGAGGCTTGAGTGAGCCGTGATTTACCAGATCATAAAAGGTCCTATTATTACCTTCCCCCAGGGAAATAGACATTTCCTAGGTAACTAGAGATAAGTAAAGTAACTCTTTAAAATAAAGTTCTTTCTAGGTTTAGGTTCACTAGCGAAGCTTCTCTTTCGTTTAAATTCTGCCTCATCACACACATCATACATGGTGCTATTGTTAGGATTCATGAGATGACATATATAGAGTGTCTATCAGTACCAACTACATAGTAGACACTTTATACATGTTAATTTTCTCTCTTGTTCTATATTCTTTTTAGTTTAAATATTTATTGCTGTTTTTTATTTTCAGTATATCCCACATGAAGTTATAAAATTTATAGGGGAAGAAAGTTATGTCTTATATATCTTTCAAGTCCACAGATTAGCATAATGCCTTGCAGCTACATATTAACTGCTATATAATTATTACTTCAGTGATTACACTGAGATTGAGTTTTCCATATGCAGATTTTTAAAAATCTGCTTTTTAAATTTCTTTGTGTGACTTTCTGCTATGGTACTAATGTTGTTATTCTGAGATGAAGCTTGGCAAGGAAAAGAGATGAATTTCTAATCCAGCTATTTGCATTTTGATAACTGAATCACCCATCAGTCAATAACAGTTAAATTGCTTAGAAATTTTCTTGAACACTTGAAATAATGGGTTCCCTTTTTTCTCAGAAATGGTGAGGCAAGAATACATTTGTAAGAGGCATACTGTTGCAACGAAAACAAACAAAAGAAACCGAAATTTGAATTCTAAATCTCCACTGACACTGGCAAGAGTGAAGGCAAGTCATTTAATGATCCTCACTGGGCAAAAAGGAATGACCATGAAAAGATCGTTATAAGGTTTACAGAAACGCGTGCACACTGCCCTATGATAGGAAAGCTTTAATTAAAAAATGCATACATATGTTGAAAAGTTGGAGAATAAAAGAAATTACTCATAATCTCATAATCTCATGGATAACCTTTTGTTAACGTTTTGAGGTATTTTGAGTTCATATATGAATACATTTTAATATCCTATTTTTTACTTCATCTTGCATTGTATTAAATTTTGAACTTCTCCGTGTTGTAAATTCTTCAAAAATATTATTTAATGCTATACTTTATATAATGTGGGTATTTCTCATGGTTGCCTCACATCTTTTCTTTAAAACAAGTGTATTATTATCATCTTTATAA
Organism: Plecturocebus donacophilus; assembly: GCA_004027715.1. NCBI lineage: Eukaryota > Metazoa > Chordata > Mammalia > Primates > Pitheciidae > Plecturocebus > Plecturocebus donacophilus. Next base: position 34,677 of record PVKP010005696.1, on the reverse strand, counting down.
AGCTTTCTATGTTTCTCTATATATCCCTGGAAAATATGATGGAAACACATGGAAGATTCTTACTTTTTAGATTTACACCATTGATATCTGCTATCTTAACATTTCTTCTTCCACCTAATCTTGAAATACTTCCACAGACCCATGACTTGTATAAATCTATTATTTTGCTGATGTTCCACATGTGTGCTGCCCAGGGCTAGTGTTAATAGCATGCACTTTGCCTATATTGAGGAAGTCTAGTGGCCGCACGCCCTTCTGCTTCCTTCTAGCTGCAGATTCTAGTGCATGGAAAGCCTTGTGCAATATGCGTGACTCCTGCTCTTAAGGCAGGCCCAATTGGCCTTTGAGATTTGTCACATCCAGCTGATGCCTCTTGCTGCCTCCAAAGAGCAACAAAGATGAACTTCAGGAGCCAGAGAATTTTCCCAACAACTTCCTGTGGTTGGCTGTTATGGAAAGGAAGCCACATCCTCAACTTGACCCAGTGAGCTGTTGCCGCCTTTATACGATCACTTCATTCTACCAGAAGAGCTCTTAGAAAACTTGACCCCTAGATTAGAGCTTTCCGCTAACATCTCCGGATGATCTTAAATGAATACGCACTGGGAAGTCTTTCTGTGCATCACTATCTCCCTTAGAAAAATAGGCTGCTTTGTCTTCTCCCTGCCTGTGTGTACCTCCTTGGCATCTCACTGCTGTCCAATCTTTGGGCCCTGGCAGCACTGAAAATACCAGAGATTCTTCTGCCCAGTCAACTGCAGGCAAGAAGGGTGTACAGCACCCCTCGTGGAAAACCACTGCCCGATATTAGGGGAGAATTTTCTGTCCACATCACCCCCACCACCAACCAACATAAGAATGTGAATCCTTATTTCTCCATAAATTCTTCTCTCAAAGTCTCTTTCTGAAGCCCCTTTAAAAAATTCTTTCCATACTAAAAGATCCCCCAAAATGACTTCTGCCTGTTTCACATCAATGACCTTAACTCAAACTCAAGGAAGTCCCAGTAATAATTAAGGGTTGGGCTTTTATTCTCAGTTAGCCACGGATTGTTTTCATAGAATCCCTGCCTTTTAGTGTCAGCCACAGTTTGTAAAAGACAGGCTTTCTGGTAGTCCATGGCTGGGATTAGGAAGGAGCACCTTCCTCAAATTCTTTATTTCATATTGCTACAACAGTTTTGTTACTGCTTGTTTGGGTTGGCGTTAATCACTACCTACCGTTTCATTTGTGCTCTATTTCACAAATACAGTATTTACACATTGATGCCTATGATATGTGTCTAGTTTGTCAACTTTTTGGTTTTACATTTTAGCAAATGAAAAAAATACTCACTTTTGCTTAAACCATGCCATTGTCTTATTTCCAGAGATGGTTTATCACCTTGTTCCTGAAAATATGTATAGGTAAAGTAATTGCTCACCCCAATTACCAAAATATGTTCCAGATTATCTACTATGGTCTAAAAGTCCCATGGTCAAATTTACTAATGTTCTTTGTAACCGGAGTTGGATCATTTTCTCTGCTAGACCAGATAAAATACATTTGGGCACTAAATTTTTCTTTTGATGCAGGGATGTTGATTCAGTTATCAGACTAGCTTAGGAATAAATTTGGATGGGACTAAGAAATACATGTAGAGTATTCCTTTAAATATTGTAGCCATATAACCACATTTTATTACTCTAAAGTCTATAACGTTCATTTACATGTATAATAATTTTTAACCTTCACAAAAAACTGTGAATTATGTAGCTTGTGCACAGAGCTAATAAATAGTAGAGACAACAAGATAATGTAGATACCACTTTGTTAGGATATGCAAAAATGGTCTCCAAAAATATACTACGTGTCAGAAAATATCCTACCCACGTCTTCCCACTGAGTGCTAGAAATGATAGTTGACTGCATGATATTTCAGTGATTGGGAGAAATGTTTATGTTGATGCAAAATAAGGGCTCAAACTCCTGAAGATGCAATCTGATCAATCTACACGTGTCTCAGGGTACTTGCTGTGTGCTCAGCACTGTTGAGAGTTTTATGGGCCATTCAGAAGAACACAGTGTTGTTCTGTTTATCAAATATCTCATAATCTGTGTAAGGAAATCAAATTAACCTGAAGAATTATTTTTAAAAAGTAAGAATTAATAGAAAAAAATGAAGTGTTAGGGTTTGGAGCACTGATCATAAGGAATTCCAAGAATGTAAAGGACAATAGGGGCTGAAGTCATCAGAGGATGATTCCTTGAGGAAATAGTATGTGAGTTGAACTTTGGGGAGAAATGGGACCCAGCAGCGCCCAGATCTCAGCTCCTCCACTCACTTTTTAATTTTCTTTGGAATGTTGTCTAAACTCCTTGAGCCACACAGGTTGACAGTGGTAAAATGAGGCAATGCTTACTGTACTTACTATGACTATTAAGTAAGATGCTTTATAGAAAACACAAATGCTTGATAACAAAAATCTCCATTTTTTACATTTAAAATCCATCATTTAATCTTGTTTGCTATTTAATATTTTAATCAAGTAAAAATTTGTCTTTCTTTTCTGGATATGTAAAAGAAGGTAATGAAAACAGTTAAGAAGGCAGAAACGGAAAATTATTGTCAACCACAGCACTAAAATAATAGATACAGAGAGCCTTGACGACACAGGCTTATGTGGGGTAGTGGAAAAAATAAATTCTCGATTTACAAAGATTTACATCTCTTCTACTTTCTATCTTGATTTACAATTATTTTTCTTATATTTATTATTGAACTATGAGTTGTTAGCTTTTATGGGTGTTTTTAGTTTCAGTTGCTTATTATTATCCTCCAAGAACCTTGGCAAGGTTCCTTGCATATAGTTTCGTTTTAGAAAATGTTCACTTGTGTATTCATTAAGTAAATATTTCTTTAGCAGTGAAGAAAACCAAAAATATTTCACCCTAAAATATATTTCTTTGGCCTATTTTGAGGCGGCTATTCAGAGGGGCTGAAGACCACAGGAATAGCTCTGAAAAGTTTCCCTTTGTAGGGGGAGATTTGCATTTGTAGGGAACATCTATATTAGTAAAATAAACAGCCAGGCTTTCTCCAGAGTCCTCCTTAGCCTCATCTAAAAAAGATAAGCTCACAGAAAAAAAGACACTCAGAGTTTAATAATCTTAAAGGTCTGGAGAAACTGTTAACCACAGGCTAGCATCTCATCTTTCTGAGGGCTGCTACCTGTGAGGCTTCATGTGAATGAGACCACCTTGCTAGCCACACCTTTCCTCCTTTCCCTTCTGTAACCTGCTTTGCCATGCTCCAATCCCTTATTTTTTCCGTAACCTCAGGATGGTATAAAAATTTCACCTATCTGGCTCCTCTTTTGAGTCCCATACTTTATGCGTGGTTCCAGTGTCCATCGGCACATTAAAATAAATCTGTATACTTTTTTCCCGTTAGTCTGTATTTTGTTACAGAAGTGTCCCAGCTGAGAACCTGTGAGAGTTGGGGAAAGAAATTACATGTTTTGTCCCCTTCAGCACCTATTGTGGGAAAAAAAAATCAGGTTGTATGTGTCATGTGGAATCAGATCATAAAACGCTTTGGACTCTGACATCAACATTTTAAACTTACAAGATAAAAAATGCTCTTATCTCTTTCTGTCACTCTAAATTATGCCTTACTCTATCATTCTTCACAGAGCATAAGCCAAGCTGTGTCATCCTTTAGTGCTTCTTTTATGTGGCTTCCTCATCCTGGAATAACTCTCCTGTCTGCCACCTGGAAAATATCTACTCTTATCCCAGCATTTAGTTGAATGAAATGCTGACCTTCTTCTCCACTCTTTCGGGGAAGTTATTCTAGTTTCTCCTTTCTGCTTGCTCTGAATCTAGTACTTATTTTTATCACATCACTATAACATTATTCCATCCATTTGTTCAAATCTTTTTCTAGTAGAATGTAGTACTACTAAACCACAATTACTTTTGCACCAACCTATTACATGAGAAATGGAAATACTAGAGAAGTGGTAAGGGGAAAATCCATGTGGATAAATTTAGGTCATTTCTCTTATACCTACCTAGTAAGTGTTCCACAATTCAAAGTTTTGCCCAGATGTGCACACAACCAGAAAATCTTCAGGATGCAGGCAAAATAAGAAATTTAATTTAATAACCCTATCATTGTACAATCAGGAAACCAACTGAGATAAATATGCTCATTGAGCAGCACGTTGCAGGAATATTTTTTAGCTATGCCTGTAAGAGACAGAAACATTATTTTTGTATTGCTGAAGTGCTTTGAGAGTAATGCCCTGGTGACAGCATAAACAAAATACAAAGGCCAGTTTGTTTTTATATATAAATGGGGGATTGTTGGTGAAGAGTTGTGCCAGCCAGTACAGAGTGGAATAGTGTTTTATTCCTCTCAAGAGAGATAGATTGCTGAATTGCCCAAGTTCCTGTTGTTGTATCGCCTGCCCCTTGAATTTAATAATGAATAACTGCTCTTTTTTTTTTGCCATGGTTGGTGAGGAAATATATAATTTGAATGAAACTGAACAAATGATATTGCCATTAAAAATATGTTCACCTGATATTTTACCTAAATGAATATTGTCAAAAATATTAAATATTTATTAAATGTTATAGGGTTTTCGAAGTAAATTATATCTTTATTTAAATGGAATGGACACCTTGTTAGTGCCTTACACTTTTTAAATGTACAGAGGATTACAACACAGAGAATTGCAGAAAAGTTACTATGATTCTGAGAAAAGAGATGGGAAAGCTTACTTCTAGTAGCTCCCATGGAGAAGGAGTGATTGGAAAAGGCTTCTCAAACAAATGAAACCTGAGAAGTGAGTCTGCCGATTGAGGAAGGAAGAATTAGAAGACAAGATTTGAGTGGAATCATGGAGGTCATTGCACACCATGGGAGAAATTTATTTTTGTTCAGTAGATATAAAGGAGTTGTGATGATTAATTTTATGCGTCAATTTGGCTAGGTTATAGTACTTACTTAAACACTAATCTAGGTACTGTTGTGATGGTATTTTGTGGATGTGGTTAGTTAGCATCCACAATCAGTTGATTTTAAGTAAAGCACATTTCCCTCCATAATGTGGGAAGATCTCATCCAATCATGTGAAGGTCTTAAGAGAAAAATCTGAAGATTCTCAAATAAGAGAAAATTTTGCTTCAAGACTATAGGATCCACTACTGCCAAGTTTTGAGCCTTCCACCCAGCCTTGGGGACTTCTTACTTGCCAACCCTACACCCACATCCTCTGATCGATTCCTTAAAATAAATCTCTGTAAACATGTATACAAACACACACACATTTTTATTAAGCAGAGTCTATACATTTAACAGAACCTATGCATATAGAATATATATGTGTATATATAAACATATATAGGATACATATATTTAGAATAGATGTATTTAGAATATTTAAAATATATGTATTCTATTTATAGGCACATACATATAGGTTCTGTTGATTTTGAAAAATACACCCCTCCCCCCACACACATATAATGCTTATTCTATTGTTTCTCTTACAAACTAATAAACTGAATCAGGAGTTATAAAAAGTTTTATACAAAACTATATTTGTTCACTCTCTGGCACAAATTAGATTCTGTAATTTTAAGCTTTTGTTGGTCATAGTTTATGCCGGGTTTATGCTACATGCTATGCAGTAAACAGAAGCATAAAATATAATACCAGTTTTCAGGGATTTTCTGCAATAATGGCTAACAGTTTTTATCACTTGTGTGTGGCAATGTGCTAAGTGTTTTTAAAATGTTTTACTTAACTAATCAATGCAATATTCCTGTGAGGTAGATATTTTAAATATGAATATTATTGTATTTCTAATTTGACATGTGAATTAGCTGAATTTATAGCTAGTAAATGTCATACCCAGGACCAAACTTGGGCTATAAAGCATGAAATGTATATTTCACCACCAAAATGCACATCTCCTCATGGAAAACAATTTGACTATGATCACTGATCAGTGAACAGTATAAAACCATGCTTTTAAGTACTCATAAATAAGAACATAAGTAGCTATATTTCTTGTAGAAAGTGTTTCTAAGCACAGGAGGCTTCATGGGTTGTGGAAGGAGGCTACAGGCTTAACCAGTAAGAAAAGAGAACTAGTATAGAATGTGATGACCAGCTCTAAGAAACATTAAAACAATCATGGTGTTTTAAAACCTCAATTAATACACTTCAAACCACACTGTAATAAATTTGCTTCAGACTATTAGACTAGGGCTCCTCAGAATATAGCTGTGTGACTGGTAACAGCATCACCACTGCCCGAGAGCTTGCTGGAAAAGCAAACTTGGAGACTTCCTTCCAGATCTTATATATCAAAATCTCTAGGAGTGGGGCTTAGAAACCTGTTTTAAACAGCTAAGTCATCTATGCTTAAGTTAAAGTTCAAAAAGTACTGTACTAGAACAACAAGGGTGACAAAGAAGAGTGCCCTGATACTGAGGTGAGCTTCCCCAAGGAAAGCAGAATGAAGACACCAAGCTGGAATGAACTAGAATTAATAATGGTTAATGAATGTTCTGTCTTAGACATCTTGCAAGGTGGGAATCTGGGACAAAAATAACTTCAGGAGGGACAGAACTTAAGGAGAGTCATGGAGAAAATGAAATTCTCTCGCTTAAGTGAAGATGAGTTTGGACAGAAGTCAGAATGGTAACACAACATAGGCCAGAGGTCAGGGTGGTGTGTGTCTAGGATCCAAGCAGAGTTAACAATGGGGACAGAGTTTGGCAAACCAAGGAGACAAAAGTTCTGGGATAAAAGAATTGCTATTCTCAAGAGAAACTAAACATGTAAGAATTCATAGCCAGAGGTCTGAAGTTGAATATAAACTAATTATTTGGAAACAGGCAGCCCGCACCTGTTAGTTCAACCCTCTCACACTTGTCAATTCTCCATCTTATACACCTAATAAAGTTATATCTTGTGCCACTGATGCATTCACCTATCAATTCAAAAAATATTTTGGCACCACCTGTGTGCCCAATACAGTGATAAATAGCAGAGATACAAAAGTAAGTGAGACAAATGTGATCCCATACATCAGGAGAGAGAACACTGAATACATAATTATACAAGTAAATATTTAATAACAATTATTCTAAGTTCTACCTAGAAAAAGCATGGCTATTGTGAGTGTCACAAGACACCTAACCTAGCCTGCAAGGAAGAATGGTGGGAATATGATCTGGGAGATTTTCAGAGGAAGTACATTTTAAATAACAACCTCAGATAAGGTGTTAGTTAAGGAAAGAACTGGGGAAAAGCATCCTAGGCCAAAAGAGCAGCTTATAAAAAGACAGTGAGTATGTTAGAATAGAGTGGGAGGATGCCCAGGGTGACTGCAATATAATGAGTTAGGGAAAAATAGCTGAAGGTGAGGCTAGTGATGATACAGGACCTGCCATGTCTGGTTGAAGACATAGCATAGCATCATAATTATAATAGGAAAATATCAAACATTTTCAAGCTAGTAAATATAATGATACTGACATTGTGAATATTCTTCTAGGTGCTATGGTAGAGTTTTAGCACAAGAAATCTTTTAGAAGATTTGCAGTCATTCAAACAAGGGAAGATGATGGCTTGGACTAGGTTAATGGCAGTGAGGAAAGAAAGAATACAGTGGATTCAATGTGTAGTTATGAAGTACAAAACAAGCTGCCAGTGGCCATAGAGAAAGAAAATATGAACTATGACATCTAAGCAGCAGATGAGTGGAGACTGATTCCACTAACTAGAATAGGGAAAACTAGTAGATGATCATATTTTAGGGGAAAAGTCAGGAGTTTAATTATAACTGCTTGAGTTTGAGATGCCTGTATATATGCCTGAGTGTAACATAAAATATATAAGTGGGTCGATGAGTTTGGAGCTCAGAAAAGACATTTGGACTGGAGAGGTAAGTTTAGATGCATTATGCATGATATGTCAAGTTATTAGAGTGGATGAAAATATCTAGGGAGAGAGGATAAAATGAGAAAAGATTTCTTATCCTTTAATTTTTAAAGCGTGATAATAAAAATGTTGCACTGGAAAGCAGTCTGAATGGACAGAGAAGCAAAAAGAAAAAGAGGAGAGCTTGTGTCTCAAAATCCAGTTGAGATGTTCCTACTGAAGAGTCATTGATTGTGTGACCCAGCGCCAGGGATTAATAAAATGAAATAGGACAGACAGATTTGCTATCTTTTGTTTTCCTATACTTACTGTACTTTCTTAGTCAATCTTGCCCAACTAATGTCTTTTTTTCAGACGAACAAAGCTACAGAAATTCATGGCTTGTAGACCTTCAGCACAAATAATGGCAAAGAAAGTTTTTTAGGTGGATGATAGCAGAGGGTATTTCCCAGAGCAATGTATTATGAAGGCCCAGGGTATAAAAGTCTTTATTTTACCATGCAGCCATTAAAAAAGATCATGTCCTTCGCAGGAACATGGATGGAGCTGGAGGCCATTATCCTTAGCAAGCTAACACGGGAACAGAAAACCAAATACCACATAGAAGTGCAAGCTTAGTGATGAGAACACATGGACACATAGAGGGGAACAACACACACCGGGGCCTACCAGACAGTGGAGGGTGGAAGGAGGGAAGAAGTCGAGAAAAATAATGAGTTCTAGGTTTAATCCCCATGACATGGGTTTACCTATTTAACAAACCTGCACATGTACCCCTGATCTTTTAGTTTTTTAAAAGTCCATATTATATCCATACTGCTTTCTAGTCAGAAGCGGAACACAATATAAGCATAAACTCCACTGTCATTCTAATTTATTTTTTTAACTTTATATATATGTATACATAAAGATCAGTACATTGAATTACCCTTCAAGTCTCTTAGGTTATTGGAACATTACTGAAGGAAAACGAAGCATTGAAAGGTTGTTGGAAACATGAGATTTGATAAATCATGAGAAATACATAGGAAAATACCAGTCACAAATAAATTTCCTAATCTATAGCCTAATATTGTTTGGTAATGTATATATATATAAAATAAAATTTATTACTTATAATCACATGTATTATTTGAAGTTTGTTTAATTAATTGATATTTATATACTTAATGAAATCTATTATTTAGTAATTATTTAATCTGGGTATCATAAAATCCATCACTATGTAGCATTTCCCTAAAATTACCTGTATCACCAAGTCATAGTATAAAAAGGGTCAAATTATAATAAATACTGAAATTAAATTACCTTAAATGCCCGATGAGTTTATTTTTTCCTTGAAGCATTAAGGAGTTGGTAAAAAATTATATAAAAATTAGCAAACACTTTAGAATGTGTTTGTACCATTTTTTGGCAGGACGTAACCCTTGTGTTTTCACACTTGGCTCTCCTTGTGAGAGATAATATTTTCTGAATCATTGAGACCTGACAAAACAAAAGGCTTCAGAAAATCTGGCTAAATTCATCAGCTAGTCAATAAGTAAGCATTTATTGCAAACCTATTTTATGCAAGCTCTGTACTAGATGTGTGCAATACAGAAGCATAAAGCATGGTGCTGGCTTACATAAAGTTTATATATTAATAGTAATGAACAACTATGAGCACTTACTATATAGAAGCACTTTGCTTGGTATGTTTTTTCATGTTCTTTCATTTAATCAATCCTTACAATATTCTCATGATGTAGATATTAATAGTAATAGTAGTATTTTCATTTGAGAAAGAAATATACTGAGGTTTAATGAGCTTAGGTAAATTGGCTGTGGACAAACAATAACTAAGTGTGCAGTATGACATTAAAGTCCAAAGTGTGAGAAATGAAAATTTATGCTTTTAACAATTAAATATGCTCTCTTTCTCTCCCCCTTTATAACTAATTGAGAAGGTGATGTGGTTTGGCTCTGTGTCCCCACCTAAATCTCACCTTGAATTGTAATCCCTTTTATCCCCATGTGTCAAAGGTGGGACCAGGTGGAGGTAACTAGGTCACAGGGGTGGTTTCCCCCATGCTGTTTTCATGACAGTGAGTTCTCACGAGAACTTATGGTTTTATAAGTGTCTGACATTTTCCCTGCTTGCAATCACTCTATCCTGCCACCCTGGGAAAAAAGTGCCTGCTTCTCCCTTGCCTTTCACCATGATTGTAAGTTTCTTGAAGCATCCCCAGCAATGCAGAACCGTGAGCCAATTAAAATTTTTTCCTTTATAAATTACCCAGTCTTGGATATTTCTTCATAGTAGTGTGAGAATGGACTACTAATAGAGAAGGCAAGAAAGATACATTTGAAATAATGAATAATACAAGTTAGGAGGAAAAATACTAATTATTATTTTTAAAAAATAATATTTTCTACTGTTAAGCAATATTTGTGAAATTACTAAATTTAAAAATCAGCAGGCTTCCCAACCAAGTGAAGTTTTCCAAGATTTGATAGAGAAGAAAAGTGACGGCTTAATCATTGAGAGTACAGACATAGATGATACCTTGGAAACCAGCCGTTAGAAAAGTTAAAGCCACCAAGCGTTTTTCAACATATCTGGCAGTCATCTCCATATCAGATGAACACATCAGCCTTAACAACTAGAAAAATAGGAGCCAGCTAAAAACGTTCTCAAAGAGCTGAGAATCTCCCTGGAGCAAGCAAAGTGAAAACAACAAACATATTAGAATTAATAACAGTTCACCAGTGTTCTGTCTTAGGGTGAGTATGAGCAGAAATCCGACAGCAGAGAATTCAAGTAGGTAGGTTAGGGCATAGGTAGGCTTGTGGAGATAAGAAAACTTTCCCACATAAGAATAAATGAGTTTGGACACAAAGTCAGAGCAGAATGTGGGTAACATCAGGTCAAACTAGATTTTTTTTTTTTTTTAAGATACGTTTGACAAGCTAGGAAGGCAAAATCTTGGAAGAGGCAGCATCGATTTTTAGAGAGAAGGTCAATAACAAGTACCTTTAGCCAAAGTTCTGAAGTTAAAATGAACCATTTATTCAGCAGCAAGCTGCTCAGTTCTAGGTGGTCAACTCCATTATGGTAACTGCTAATTCAAAATTAAAGAATCAGATCCTCTGACATTAGCAATAATATATACTGATTCATTTGTCCATGTACTCAGCAAATATAATTTGATAACCTCTATATGCCCATCACAGTGATAAACACCAGGCCTGTGATAAATAAAAGTCAAATGAGACACATATGTTCTTTGCTGTAGTGGAAATTGCATTATTGTGGAAGAGTTACGTATTAAATAGATAATTATAAATTTGGGTTGTTAATTATAGTTTCGATCAAAGCAATAGAGAAATGGTAGAATTTTGTGAGCATAAATTGAAGGAAGTTTCCTAGTTTGCAAAGTAGTAAAGAAGACAGAGCCTCAAAGATGAGACTGTTAGCCAAGTAAACATTTGGAGAAACAGCACTCCTGACAGGGAGCGTAAGTTTCATGAATTGAAAGAGAATAGGGAGATTGCCAGTGTGACCGGAATGTGGTGAAGGAGGGGGGAAAGGGAACAAGATAAGGCTAGAGGGTTGGTTAGGGGCCAACAGGATGTTATATGCTATATTGAAGATTTAAGATATTGATTGTAGTGTGAAAACAACATTTTGAGTCCAGTTGGTGTGATGACATCTACATTTTTAAAAATCTCTTTGAAATGTTCCGATATGGTATTTGGCGTGAATTAGCAAGCAGGAGTGTGAATATGGGGAGATCACTTATAAGGCTATTTCAGGAGTCTAACAAGAGAGAGATTATTAGGGCTTGAACTTGGTTATTGACAATGAAGACCAAAAAAAAAAAAAGGTAAATACAAAATGGATTCAGTATATAATTAGGACATAGAAAAAGGAATTGTAGCTGTAGGCATCAAACATGAGCAGATGGTGTAGGATGGTGCCATTTACTAGAAAAGGAAGAACTGAAGGAAGACCAGATTTCAGGAAAATATTGAGAGTTCAGTTATCTTAGAATGAAATAACCAAGTAGAAATATTAAGCAGATGTATCTACAGTTAGAAAAGAGATCTTGGTGGAGACAGAATTTGAGTTCATCAGTATATACATGTTCTATAAAAGATGACATCTATAACAGGAAGACAGAAAGAATACCAGGTTTAGAAAAAGAAAGCTGAGTTGTGCATTGCCTAAATTTGAGATGTTTGTGTGATACCCAAGTGTAAATATTAAGTATGAGGTGACTTCAGTATGGTCATGAAAAATGGATTTAAAGGTAGCAAAAATATAAACTTTATTTCTCAGTATAAGCTCCATCAATGTCAGGACACTTGTAAGCGATGATACCAGCCATTTAGTCCATTCCTAAAGAACTGAGGATTCTGGGAATTTAATCTGCCAACACAGTCTTTTTCCTTTATTAACTGAAGAAAAATGGGTGCCCTTTACGGACTTTTTAACTTAAGGAAACAAAAGTAAGTCAGAAGGGGCCAAATCAGACTGTAAGGTGTATGCCTGATGATTTCCCATCAAAACTCTCCCCAAATTACGCTTGTTTGATGAGAACGATGAGCAAAAAAAAAGCATTGGCATGGTGAAGGACTCTATGGTAAAGCTTTCCCAGACACTTTTCTGCCAAAGCTTTGGCTAACTTTGCAAAACACTCTCATCAAAAGCAGATATTGTCATTCTTGGCACTCCGAAAAGTCAGTAAGCTAAATGCTTTGAGGATGCCAGAAACTGTTGCCATGAACTTTGCTCTTGACCAGTCCCCTTTTGCTTCGACCAGACCACTTCCACCTTGCTTTATCTTTGTCTTTGTCTTCAGAATTTTACTGGCAAAGACATGTTTCAAATCCTGTGAAAATTCTTTCAAGAAATGCTCTAGAGTCTTGATCCCCCTTGTTTAAAATTTCCATTGAAAGCTCTGCTGTTATCTGCAACTGGTCAGCATGCAATGGTTTGGGCACCTGATGGAAATTTTAAAAACTTTAATTTTTCGGTCAGAATGTGTAAGCTGAACCAACTGATATATCTATAGTTTTGGCTATTGTTTCTTGTGTTAATTGTAGATCTCTCCAATTAGGGCATGAACAAGGTGAATGTTTTCTTCATAAATTGATGTGCTTGGTGCGTCATTGAAGGCTTCATCTTCAACATTGCCTCATCCCTTCTTAAAATGAGTTACTCATTTGTAAACTGCTGGTTTGTGGGGAGGCATTGTCCCCATAAACTTTCTGTAGAGCATCAACTGTTTCACCATTCTTCTTCCCAAGCTTTACCATGAATTTAATGTTTATTTTTGCTTTAATTTTAGCAGAATTAAAGTTGCTCCTATAGGGTCTCTTTTCAAACTGATGTTTTATCTCTCTTAATGTCTCAAACTAGATCCTGTTTAGACATGTTTTAACAAGTTAGTACAACTTTATTATGTTGTAAAAATTTTTGAAACCCACGCTTAGTTTTTTCACAATATGCATTTTTGAAGACCCCTTGTATGTAATTTGGCTGAGGGTCTGGATTTCAGAAAAGAAATTTTGCCTAGACATATAAATTTGAATTTATTATACATGATCTTTCAAGTTATAAGAGTAAATGAGGATATCTAGAGAGAGAACATGAAGGAGAAAAGGAGAGGAGAAGAGGGAAGAGGACAGGAATGATGAGAAAGATACAGGAAGGGAGGAGAGGAAAGGGGAGGGAAAAGAGAAGATAGGGGAGATAACTTTTGGACCACAGATCTTTGAGGGAAAATAAAGTGCATCTGCTTTAAGTGCATTAAGCTGATCTTAATACCTGATCACTTACAAGACATCAAGCTATGATTCACTTATAATTACCTACCAAGAGTTACTGCAAGGTGGAGGTAAAGGAGATACGGTTGACTGTGCTCACTAAGCTAATTTCTCTAGTTCCAAACTTTACTGCTATTTTTTCTAGAGACTACTGAACATGGTAATGTGACTTTCATTAAATGAATAAAATACTTCCAAGTGATTTACCATTCTCTACTTTGTTCTGGAAGTTATGCAGAACAAAAGATAGATCAGGTAAAAGCAGTGATTCGGTTATCGGCTTTGGAACTTCCATCTATTCCCTTGAATATAACAGTAATAATGTTGAAGTAGGAAAGGTGTATTTGTAAATGTTAATAAAATTCAGCACAAATGTTGACAAGATATGTGTACATAAACAGTTCGCAAGCCACCTGCCATTTTAAGAATGCTAGTCATTTTCTTTAATAGTCCCATAAAATTTTATTTCAGGTTCTACTGCAATTTCACAAAGTTGTTGTTTTGAAAGTCACTCAAGAGACTGTATGTTTGAAAGTAAGGTGGGAAACCAGTTTAATATTCCACTGGTACAAAGGCAGAGGTTGCTCCACCCTGTATTAGATTGAGAGATTGTAGTCACATGCCTCTGTTAATACCAGGATGGGAATCTGTTGATGGATAGAGGGGAGGGTAAGATTTAAGATGCATCAGGAGAACAAGGCTTAAGGTAGAAAAGGCAACTTTTAATGGATTCAAGTTATGGGGTCTTCAGAATTTTATCTCAGGGTAACTAGAGCACAGTGGACTGGCTATTTTACCATTTTAAGAGCTCTTTATTTTTTTAATGTGTAGGCCAATTTCTCTCCGGTATCACCTTCCTCTGGTCTAAAGAAACAATCTTAATATTTACTGTAAATCAGGTACATTGAAAATGCGTTATATCAGTCTTTTTCTTTAATCTGAAAATGTCTGTATTTTGCCCGTATTTTTGAAAGATTTTCAATGGGTATCAGATTACAGATTGACAGGTTGTTTATATTGTTGCTGTTGTTTGCTTCTCCAAAGATGTAACTACAGTGTTTTCTGGTGTACGTAGTTACTGTCGAAAAATTCTGACTTTTTAATGTTCGTTCCTTGGTGCACAGTGCATTTTTCTGTATTCTCACTGCCTTTAACATATTTTTAACTTTTATTTTCATTGGTGTGACTATGATGTATCCATGTGCTGTATTTGTTTATTCTAGTATTTATAATATTTGAGGTTCTCTCAGCTTCTTGGATATGTGATTTATTGTTTTTTATTCTTTTTGGAACATTTCAACAATTGTCACCTCAAATATTTATTCCACCCCATTTTTCCTCTTTTCTTCTGGATGGCTGATATTTACCATCTGATATTGTCCCAGAGTCCCTGGAAGCTCTGTGCTGTGTTTTTCTCCCCACGATTTTTCCTTTTATATGTCAATTTGGGTGATTTCTATTAGGGTATCCTTAAGTTCACTGAATATTTCCTGAGCTGTATCAAGTACTGGTTGGTCTATCAAAGAAATTCTTAATTTCTAATATTATCTTCTTAAAAAAAATCTAGTACTTCCATTTCACTCATACTTAAAGCTTCCATCTTCCTGCTTAAATTTTCACTGTGTTAAGGAATGTTTGCCATGCTCCCCTTTATATCCTTTAGTATTTTAATCACTGATATTTTAAATTCTCTATCTGATATTTTCAATATCTGAGCCATCTCTGAGTTTGGTTTAGTTCATTTCTTTGCTTTTGAAAATAGGTTGCTCTGTGTGTGTGTGCATGTGTGTGTGTGTGTGTGTGTGTGTGTGTGTGTGTGTCTCATAAATTTGAATGCTAAACATTGTGTATGGAATAGTAGAGACTGAGGTCAATGGTATTTATACCTGAAAATGAGCATGCCCCTTCTATTGGGTTGTTAGTATATAGAAGGGGATCTGAGTTTTTAGTTTTATTCTCACTCTGGCTATCTTCAATGAGATACAGGCTTCAGATTTCTCTAGTGTGGCCTAATGCTTAGAGAGAAGGCTGAGTTGCTGTTGCTAGTTTGTTTTCTTTCCTATTTTTTAACCAGTGTTGTAATCTGCTCCCAGCTGTCAGCTGACTCTATGTGCCCTTCACACAGATGATATCTCTCTCCATGTTCTTGCCTGCACTCCAAAGGTAGACTGCTGTTGCTTGATACTCAATGCTAGGTTATATTGGAATGCAGGGATAACAGGGGTTGAGTTTTGCTCTAATCTCAGTCTTAAAGAGCTCCTGTGTGCCGATGCTTCAAGAGTGCTGATTTTTCAGCATTTCTGCCCCTCCTCCCCATGAAGGCCAAGCTACCTTTATATATGCAACTGGTCTTGGCAGAGAGTTTCCTGCCCCTTCGTTAGCAATGAGAGATTTCTAAGCCTAGATCCAAGACCTCCCCTAGAGAGGAGAGTGGTTTTATTTGTTTTTACCCTTCTCCCAGCTGTAATGTGTCTCTCTCTGTGTTCCGTGGTTACAAGACTTTACTCACTCTGTTAATGTCATAAAGTGTTTCTTTGGTAACAGAGGAGAGTCCAGGGAAGTGCATGGCATATCCCTCCACAGTTGCCAATCATTTCCCACCCAAATAGACCACTAATGGGGGCTTTCTGGTCTCCTTCCCTAATGCCAATCTTCTTTATGAGCAAGTGAAAAATATCCTTGGATCTTGCAAATGATTGAAGCTTTTCCTCTTGTTAGACGTCCCCAGCTATTTCAGATTGACATGATAGCCCATATAACCTCTGTAGATCTTTAAAATTTTAGCTAATTATCAATTGCACATATTGTCCCTAATGTGACACTTCTTTCTACCATATTCCACCACTAGTGAGACAGTTTGTGTGCCCTGCTTTTCTTTGGAGAAACTTGTCCCTTTTTGACTTCCAGGTTATCTGATTACCTTGTAGTATGAGCTCTGTGATGAACAATAAAATCATTATTTTCTAGTTTATTCAGTTTTTTCATAGATACGGTAGAGCAATATTCTTTGCAGCTTTCTACGTCCTAAATGAAGACAAGTTATAGGACTTCTTTGACTATCAGTCATACTAATGTAGAGCAGCCACACTATAGCAAGCACAAGAAAGGTACAGAATGGTGATAATTCATGCAAAATAATCATTGATTCTATACCCGGAGAGGACTCTAAAGGATGAATACTTAACTTGGGCTGGGATCGAGCAGTATAAACTCCCTGGAAATCAAGTAACATATATTCCTTCCTCTATAGCTCTTCATTCCTTTCTATTTGCCCTCCTCACTTCTGACATACTTTCAAGAAAAGGCGGTGGTTATGTCATACTTTTAAAAGGCTCCCTCAATTACTTTCATGTCCCTCCTCTTTTCATCCCCATCCCTGCATGGTGAGTAATTCTCTAGTCTGGAGAGTACTGACCAGAGACTTGATCACCAACAGAGCTAACATGGTAGACGTTTCCTAAGAGCTATGATAAGGAGGGCTAAAGGTGGCTCCAGCCTTGTCCCATAGCTACCCTATTCTTTCATTTAAACTTCCTGCTGTACCAAAGGCCGAAGCCTCTTATTTTCAAGAACTCTGGAATAGTACTGCAAGTGCTCTAAATGTCGAAGGATTTGAAGATCTTAGCTAAGACTCACACAGGTTAGCAGTGGACTTCATAAGATCCTTTTCAGATCCTGTCAGAACCTCAAAATCATTCTCTGTTCCTATGTTTATTCAAGTGGAATCTGTAATACTTATTTTCTATCCTACTTTGTTAAGCCATTGTACTGTTTAAATTACTGTTGTGTATTTTTAGGTAACTACCTTATTAACCTATTCAACCATAGGAAAAAGGCACATTTGTGGCTAATTTTAAATATAATTACCTTTAATATTTTCTTTTATCTCTTAATATCTTTTAATATTATTGTCATCCAGGAGGGATGAGAATTTAAGTCAGATGGTTCAAAGCATATTTATAACTAATTTGCATGACTGTGATGAAGCAAATTTAACCTCAGTGGTTTTCTAAATTCTTTGTTTACTTAGACAGTATAACTACATTTGATAGCTTCTTAATTTTTTTCCCCTCAACTCGCAATGGTAAACGTACAGATCTTTTGGAATAAGCATTTCCTTTGTGTTCCTTTAGATTCAGTCATTGTTCAGTTGACCAAAGAGAAGTTACTATAGCTCAACTTTTGCCTATCCATACTGGTAACATTAGTTAAAATTCTGAGTTGGCTGTGTTAAAATCAAAATTTAAAAACACTATTTTTTGGAGTGAGTTAGGGTTATTTTTAAATCTACAGTCATTGAATTGTGAACTGAGATGTGCTGGTAAGTGTGTAACAATTGACTCTCCAGGGGAAAAGGGAAAACCCTAATGTGTAGCATTTGCTGATTTTGGTCATCATATAAATATCTCCACCATGGTTGATTCCAAGCTACCAACATGATGTCACTGAACATGTAATTGGGAAGAGGTACTCAGCAGCACACTATTATACAGAATTTCCACCATACACATAAAATAGGTGTAAATAATTTCTACAGCATTAATAATATTAAAATGCACAGGAAATGATATATTTTGAGTATTCAACATTTTAAAAATATGATTTAAACTTTATCATTTAATTATTAATGATGGCTATGATTTTTTTTAAACAACCAGCTTGCAAAATTCCTGAAATTAAAATAGCCTCATCCAAATTGTGATGGGCTGGTGCCAACAAACCACTGGTT
Source organism: Plecturocebus donacophilus (assembly GCA_004027715.1). Lineage (NCBI taxonomy): Eukaryota > Metazoa > Chordata > Mammalia > Primates > Pitheciidae > Plecturocebus > Plecturocebus donacophilus. The sequence continues at coordinate 16,192 of PVKP010005696.1, read as the reverse complement.
CTAAGCCTTTGAGGACAAGAGCCTTTAAATTCCCAGCACTAGATTGGATTTTAACTCACAGCCCATATCAGTGAATATTTGTGAAAGAAACAGTTCAACTCAAGGTTAGCCAATAAAAAACAAACAAACAAGAACCTAGGCATTATTCTTTAAATTCATACATCTGCATGGTCCAAGCTGGTTTTTCTTTTGCCTCCATTCCCTTGTTTTTCTTTGTGCATGTAATTTAGATTATTTTTCAAACATAATTATTACTGGGCCATATAGTGGTCACTCTTGTCAAGAATTTTGCATCTGACAATTTTTCACCAAGAAGGTAATCTAGATCATATGTTATTCACATAAATTAGGAATTTTATTATGTATTTTAATTATATATTTTTAATTGAAATCTTGTATATTTCTATAAAGTAACACTTTTTTCGGAAAGATCCCACATCCATTCCCTACAACTAAAATATTAGTTGTATTTTCAAGATATTTTTATGACTTTCTCTTTAATTTCATAGGACAAATGTCTATGATGAAATCTTTTCCAGGAAATTACAGCTGCTGGTTTCAAGATAAAACTCCTTGTGAAGAAGCAAAGTTGATTGATTACCTTATGCAATAACTCCACAAAATGAATGTTTTACAAAATAACTTACGGATACATTAATATCCTTCTCTGGGAGTCAGTTTGTGGCAGGAAATAAAATGTGTTCCAAAGTATGCATATCCAAAAGAACTTATACAAAATTACCTTATTAAATGAATCTATAAATTTTACATCTTGAACTATAGTCAAATAAGAATGGAAAGAGTATGTATATGAAACATTTGTCAAAACTCATTTGTAAACGGCTCTATATTTGGAGAATTCTACAACCCTATGGATTGCTTTAAAATATTTGTATTTAATAAAAATCAAGTGACACCAATATATGTTGTTAGTCATCAGGATAGTGGCTATCTTTGGGGCTGGTAGAGGATGGATTAGTGTGCATTATTAGTGTGAACAAGGTATACTTATATGATGTAATTATGGTATGGTTATTTTTTTAAATATATTCAAAGTTTTTAAGTAAGTATCTTTTTAATGATAATGATGCTGAAAGTCCATAAACAAAGACTGTATTTTAAATCAAGTATTATAGCGAATGTATCAACTATTTTGTTTTGGGCATTTATTCATTCATACATTCCTACAATAAACGCTCTTTTATTTTCTTCAGCTTTGTTGAGATATACTTGGCAAATAAAAATTGTATGTACTCAAGGTATACAAGAGTCACAAAGTGATGTTTTGATATTTATATACACATTGCCAAATGATTTCTATAATAAAGTTAATTAACATAGCCATCACCTCACATAGCTACCTTTTTTCTTTTTGTGCTGACAATACTTAAGATCCACTTTCTTAGAGAATTTCAAGTGTATATTATGGTATTATTATAGTCACCTCATGCTTTACATGAGGTCTCCAGGAGTTATGCATCTTACAACTTCCATGTTTGTACCCGTTGACCAACAACTCCCCATCTCCACCATGCCCTGACATCTAGCACCTAACGCTCGACTCTGTTTCTATGAGATTGATTATTTTTTTTTAGAGTACACATATAAGTGAGATTACATAGTATTTATCTTTCTGTGTGTGACACTTCGGTTAGCATAATTTTCTCCAGGTTCATCCTAGCTGTTGCAAATGACAGGATTTCCTTCCTTTTAAAAATTGAGCTAGGATGGTGACTCGTGCCTGTAATCTCAGACCTCTGGGAGGCTAAGACTAGAGAATTGCTTGAGGGCAAGAGTTTGAAACCAGCCTGGGCAACATAGTGAGACCTCATATCTACAAAATGTAAATAAATAAATAAAGTAGCTAGGCATGGTGATAGGTGATACATGTACTGTAGTTCTAGCTACTCAGGAGACTGAGGCAGGAAGATCATTTGATCCCAGAAATTTGAGGCTATAATCATGGCACTGTACTCTAGCCTAGGCAACAGAATGAAAGCCTATCTATATGAATAAATAAATACCAAATAAAAATTGATTAATATTTAAACGCATATACATCAGATTTCTTCATTCATTCATCATGGACACTTAGGTTGTGTTCATGACTTGCTAATTGAAAATAATGCTGCAGTGAACATGGAAGCACAGATATATCTGTGGTCTGAGAGACTGGTTGTTAGGATTTCCATTCTTTTGCATTTGCTGAGGAGTGTTTTACTTTCAATTATGTGGTCAATTTTAGAATAAGTGCCATGTGGCACTGAGAAGAATGTATATTCTGTTGATTTGGGGTGGAGAGTTCTGTAGACATCTACTAGGTCCACTTGATCCAAAGCTGAGTTCAAGTCCTGAATATCCTTGTTAATTTTCTGTCTCATTGATCTGTCTAATGATGACAGTGGAGTGTTGAAGTCTCCCACTATTATTGTGTGAGAGTCTAAGTCTCTTTGTAGGTCTCTAAGAACTTGTTTTATGAATCTGGGTGCTCCTGTATTGGGTGCATATATATTCAGGATAGTTAGCTTCTTGTTGAATTGTTCCCTTTACCATTAGGTAATGCCCTTCTTGGTCTTTTTTGCTCTTTGTTAGTTTAAAGTCTGTTTTGTCAGAGACTAGAATTGCAACCTCTGCTTTTTTTTGGCTTTCCCATTTCCTTGGTAAATTTTCCTCCATCTCTTTATTTTAAGACTGTGTGACTTTGCACATTAGATGGGTCTCCTGAATACAGCACACCAATGGGTCTTGACTTCTCATCCAGTTTGCCAGTCTGTGTTTTTTAATTGGGACATTTATCCCGTTTACATTTAAGGTTAGTATTGTTATGTGTGAGTTTGATTCCATCATCATAATGCTATGTGGCTATTCTGCACACTAGTTGATGCAGTAGTGTCATTGGTCTTTATATTTTGGTGTGTTTTTGCAGTGGCCGGTACTGGTTTTTCCTTTCCATATTTAGTGCTTTTTTTCAGGAGTTCTTGCAGGGCAGGCCTGGTGCTAATGAAATCCTTCCACATATGCTTGTCTGGAAATGATTTTATTTCTCCTTTGTTTATGAAGCTTAGTTTGGCAGGATATGAAATTCTGGGTTAAAAATTCTTTTCTTTAAAAGGTTGAATATTGGCCCCCAATCTCTTCTGGCTTGTAGAATTTCTGCTCTTAGTCTGATGGGCTTCCCTTTGTAGGTGACCTGACCTTTCTTTCTGCTGTCCTTAACAGTTTTTTCTTCATTTTGACCTTAGATAATCTGATGATAATGTGTCTTGGGTTGATCTTTTCGTGGTGTATCATCTTAATGGTATTCTCTGTATTTCCTGAATTTGCATGTTTTGACTGTCTTTCTAGGTTGGGGAAGTTCTCCTAGGTAACATCCTGAAGTGTGTTTTCCAGCTTGATTTCATCCTCCCCATCTCTTCGTTGTTCAATCAATAGTAGGTTCAGTCTTTTTATGAAGTCCCATATTTCTTAGAGGCTTTGTTCATTCCTTTTCATTCTTTTTTTCTCTATTATTTACATGTCTTATTTCAGTAAGATGTTCTTTCAGCTCTGATATTCTTTCTTCCACCTGGTCAATTTGGCTGTTGTTACTTGTGTATGCATCACGAAGTTCTTGTGCTGTGTTTTTCAACTCCATCAGGTAATTCATGTTCCTCCCTAAACTGGTTATTCTAGTTAGCAATTTCTCTAACCTTTTATTAAGGTTCTTAGCTTCTTTGCATTGGGTTAGAACATGCTCCTTTAGCTCATCACAGTTTTTTATTACCCATCTTCTGAAGCCTACTTCTGTCAATTCATCCATCTCATCCTCCAGCCAGTTCTGCACCCCTAATGGAGAGATGTTGCAATCATTTGGAAGAGAAAGAGGCACTCTGGCCTTTTGGGTTTTCAGCAGTTTTTCATTGATTCTTTCTCATCCTTGTGAGTTTGTCTAGTTTTGGTTTTTGAGGCTGCTAACCCTTGGATGGGGTTTTTGTAGGAGACTTTTGTTGTTGATGATGCTTTTGACACTTTCTGCTTGTTTGTTTTTCTTTCAGTAGTCAGGTCCCTCCTCTGTAGGGCTGCTGCAGTTTGCTGGGGATTCGCTTCAGGCCTTATTCATCTGATTCGCTCCTGTGCCTGGAGATATCACTCAAGGAGGCAGAGATCAACAAAGATGGGTGCCTCCTCCTTATTCTGGTACCTCTGACCTCGAGGGGCACCAATCAGATGCCAGTAGGATTGCTGCTGTATAGGGTGTCTGACAACTCCTGTTGAAGGGTCTCACCCAGTTGGGTGGCACAGGAAGCAGGACCTGTTTAATGAAGCACTTTGTCCCTTGGTGGAGATGGTGTGTTTTGCTGGGAGGAAACCTACTTGTCTGGGCTGCCTAGAGTCCTCAGAACCACCAGGAGGAGAGGCTAAGTCTCCTAGTCCGCAGAGACTGCAGCCACCCCTCCCTCTAGGGGCTCAGGCTCAGGGAGATCCTGAATTCTTTCCGTGAGCCTCCGGCTGGAATTATTGGAGATCCTGTAGGGAAGCCCCACCCACTAAGGAAAGATAGGTCAGGGTTAGATCTGAAGAGGTACTCTGGCCCGCTGACTGCCACAGCCAGCATCTTATTTCTTGTCTTCTGGTAGCTTTTGGATTAGTTTGGTCTTGCCTCTCTAGCTCTTTTAATATCACAATTAAAAGAGCCAGAGTGTTGATGTGAGATCTTTCTAGCTTTATGATGGGGGCATTTAGTCATTTAGTGCTATACATTTTCCTCTTAACACTGCTTTAGCTGTGTCCCAGAGATTCTGGTACATTTGTCTTTGAGTACAAGACATATGTGTCCCAGAGATTCTGGTACTTTGCCTGGGACAAGTATTGGGACCAGGCCATCTAGCCTCCCTGGCTCTAGCAAAAAAAAAGCACAGCCTGGATTTATAGAAATAGGTGCTGCCCCTCCCCCCAACCTCAGGGAGCTTGGCTTGTTATTAGGCAGTTGCAAGTCCCAGTGCTGGCTGCTGTCTCTCCCCCAAGGAACTCAAATGGCTTAGACAGCAGGCAGCTGCACCCAGTGCTGGTAGCCCCTCCCCTCTGGGGTTCAGTAAGCTTAAGCAGATTCCAGCTGAGAGGCTGTAAGAATCTGCCCATTCTGGAATTGGGACGATAGGCCATGGTGGCGTGTATCTACGAGTGAGATCTTCTGATCTGTGGGTCACACACTTCTATGGAAAAAGCACAGCTTCCCTGGCTGGGTACCATGCTCACTCACCACATCACTTGGCCAGGGCAGGGGGTTCCCCTTCCTTGTGTGGCTGTCAGGTGGGCCACCACACCACACTGCTCTTACTTCTCTCCTTGAGTCATGCCAGCCTTCTAGTCAATTTTGATAGAGAATCTGGATCCCTTGGTTGCCGGTGAAGGACTCATGTGTTTATTATGTTTTTATAAGAAGCATGACACTAGCATCTGCATCTGGTAAAGGCCTCAGGATACTTTCATTCAGGGCAGAAGGCAAAGGGGAACCAGCATGTGCATAGATAACATGGCAAGAGAGGAAGAAAGAGAGGGTGAAGAAGTACCAGGCTCTTTTTAACAACCAGCTCTTATGGAAACTAATTGAGTGAGAATTCACTCACCCCTGATGGTGGTCATTATTCCTCGAATGTCCATCAGTATGATCCAGACACCTCCCATTAAGTCCAGCACTGCCACGTTGGGGACCAAATGTTAATGTCAGGTTGAGAGGGGATAAGTATCCAAACCAGAGCAGTGCCTCGGATTCTGAGGTGTGTACACATGTGGAATGACAGTGAAGTCAGTGTCCAGAATACAATTGTGTAGAGTGACTATAGGACCTGGACTGTAGGTAGCTCACAGGGACTGTGGTTCCCTGCTGTCTGAGACATGGGCACTTACAGTGGAGCCATAGAGCCAGTGGACTGGAACATGGGTACAGGTGGAGTGGCCATGGCTCTAGAGTTTGGTGGGGTTTGGGAGGTGGCATCAGAATAATGGCTCCTTTTCGAAGGGATCACAGCATCTCCCTCTCCAGGTTGTTCACAGTGGCAATGGCTCTTGATTATTTTGGTGGTGAAAATTGCCAGTGTCCCCTGCATAGAAGGTCACTGGAAACCATGGTGGCACTTGATGAGTGGCTAATATTGATAGAACCTACCATTCTAGACATCTCTGTATATCTCAGGTATGCCATTCTCCCCAGTGATTTATTCTGTGTGATTATTCTGGGTGTTTTTGCTTATTTAGTGTTTGTTTTGTTTCATTGTGTTGCTTAGATTCTTTTGGACCTTCGAGCAATCCCAAGGATGTGTTTCTTGTCTTTGTAGGGAAAATAAGGCTGATATCTTAATCTCTACCATCTTGATGACATCACTCCACATTAAAGCTTTCTAAAGGAATTACTTACTGTTTGACTCATACTTCTCAAAAGCCCAGAAGTTCTAAAATAATGACGAGTGTACACATATTTGTTGAATAAATAATTTGAGCCATAATGAGACTGGTCTAAATTGTCTTGAGACTGGAAATATGTTTAGGCTAAACTATTTTTCAAATATTTAAATGTGTTACTAGAGAAGCTAAATGGGACATAATTTTAAAAGCTCTTCCCTAATATATATCCAGAGAGACAGATTGGCAGGTATCCAAAGCTGTTTGGTGACTCTCATGGGGCAGAACTTGTTGCTGACATCTCTTCATTTAAATATGAGTTGAATATGGCTTCCTCCAGGAGCATTAGTAACTTAAAAAGAAAAACTACCTAATTTAGCTGGGCTCAGTGGCTCACACCTGTAATCCCAAAACTTTTGGGGGCTGAGCTGGGCAGAACACGGGGTCAGGAGTTCAAGACCAGCCTTGGTTTTGTATCTACTAAAAATACACAACTTAGCCGGGTGTGGTGGCGTGTGCCTGTAGTCCCAGCTACTCAGGAGGCTGAGGCAGGAGAATCACTTGAACCTCGGAGGCAGATTTTGCAGTGAGCCAAGACCACATCTTTGCACTCCAGTCTGGTGACAGAGTGACACTCTGTCTCAAAGAGCAAAACAAAACAAATAAAACTGCATATTGTAAGGTAACTAAAAGTAAATATGATTAAATAGGGATTATTAGAATTATTTGTTATACTTCGATAAACTTAAAACATTTTACATTATGTTTTTCAATTACACTTGGAACCATTAGTAGTAGTATTAGTGGTCTCATTTTACATGGAGATTAAATTGCAATTCGCTCATTTTCATGAAACCTGGGAAATCATTTGGTACACTGATATTTGAAAGCTACTTGAAACATTAGGGAAAATCTAAGTATTTTAATGGAACCAGAAATCCTTTAATGTTACATAAACCATGTAAAATGTCTCACATTTTGAGACATTGTTAGGATACCTGTTCACTATAGGTATTTATTTTTAATTTTTTTTCTTTAACTGAATCTCATTCTTAATGATTGGATAGATGCTTCAAATAGAATTGGATGACATTAGAAGTTTTTTTTTTTTCTCCTGGTTACCATCTAAAAAGGGATATAGAAACTAAAGAAAGGGGACTCCAACTATAAAACCAAGGGAGCTTGCTTTATTATATTTTCCTCCCTTTTAAAATATATTATTGATATTGCAAATATTTAGATAGTATTCAAAAACAAAATCAAAATTTGTGTTCCACTACCAGCTTAATCAGTAGTACTATGTGCAACTGAAGTCCTCTGTGAATTCCTTTCCAGTAATACCCGCCTCTGCTCCCTGGAAATAACTACAATCCTGACTTTGATATCTATATACTTCTCAATCTTTTTTATAATTTCCACTCCAGACAAAATATAGTATTATTATACTCTCTTGCTTGTTTTTAGATTTTATGATTGTAATTGTGATGTGTGAGTTCTTCTGTATTTTTTCTTCCTCAATATTAAGCTTGTAGGCTCTGTTGATTCTTGTAGCTCTATTGTGTTATCTGAGTTAATTTTTAAAAATTCTGTTAAAGTGTGGTATAATGTAATAAACATGGCTTTTAGTCATATGGAACTCAAATTCTGTCTTATTCCTTATATCTATGTGCCCTTAAGAAAGTTATTTAAACTATTTCAGCCAGCTTTTTAAGAAATATGTAGAATAAAATAATAGCATCTTCTTTTTTCTTCAACTTTTATTGTAGAACCAGGGGCTGCATGGACAGGTTTATTATAAAAGTATATTGCTTGATACTGAGGTTTGGGGTATGAATGAATCCATCACCCAGTTAATGAGCATACCTAATAAGTAGTTTTTTTTTTCAACTCTTACCCCTTTCTCTTTCTCTCCCTCTTATATTCTCCAGCATCTGTTGTTCCCATCTTTACTTCCATGTGTACCCAATATTTAGCTCCCACTTATAAGTAAGAATATAGCATTTTCTTTATAAAGTAGTCTTGGTATAATGATATAATTGTGTGTGTGTGTGTGTGTGTGTATACATACAAACATATATCCATACATATATACAATAATGTATGTTTGGAACATAATAAATATTATTTTCCATATTCTAATTTTTTTTCTTGCTCCAATTTTTAAAATTAGTTGTGATTACTAGAAATAGTTTTTATATAACAGGGACTACTTGTAGGTATTCTGGGACATAAGAAAGTAAAGAAAAAAATTCTGTTACATCTGTGGTTCTCAGCAGCTTGATGTGGTGAAAGAGGCCTGAGCCGTAGCTCAGTCATGAATCCTGGATGTAAATTCCAGCTCACTGGTTCACTGGTTACGTGACTTGACCAAATTACTTAATTTTCTTTGAGCCTGATTTTTCATTGACAAAATGGAAATAGAGGCCACTTAACTGATAAGGGCTTTGTGATGATCAAATACAATCAGTTGAGTAAAATACTAAGCATTTTTCCAGGCTTATAGTATATGTGTAATACATATTAGCAGTTTTCCCTTTTGCCATCAATTTATTAACATGTTCAAATATTAACAGAAGGCTTTTATATACATTTACTTATCTACATTTTAGGATTTGTTTTCCATCTTCTTTTCACTGTACACTTTCAAACCCTGAGTTATTTCATTGACTTCCATAGCTTAAGCAGTTCTGGACACTTCCAAACCAGTTTATTCAGCTACAGGCTCATTATCCAATGGATTAATGGAAATTTTATGTGTCTAACTCTTCATCTTCCTAGTTTATCCCTCCTTTGTTAAATCTAAAATTATTTTCTCATTATCTCACCATATTCTTGTAATATTTAGTAAGTGCTACTCTCTAGCGTTTAAATATCTGTAAACTATTTTCCTCTTCACCCTACCCTTACATTTGCCTTGTCTAGGCCCTCATCATTTCTGGTGGATTACAAATATTGTATTAAACATATTCCTTGCCTCTGCTTATCGCATCCAGTCTTTCATTCCCACCATCCCTTCAGAATCTGGCCCTATTACTCTCTTGGTGAAATCTTTAAATGTTTCTATTTCTGCAGAATAGCATCAAACACCTCCACAGTGTTGAAACTGTCATATATAATCAATATTTAGGCAGATTTTAAAAGATTCTGTATAATTTACCCTATCACCAGACAAGCTGTCTATTGTATCCACAGTTCTCATCATATAGAAACTTGAGTTTTTCAGGCTTACCATGTAATATCCTCCCTCCCTACAAATGCATGTGTTGTTCTCTTTACTGGAAACACCTTCAAGCCTTTTCTTCCAAGGCTAAGTCTTGAGATGAAATAAATTAATGTTTCCAAAGTCCTTACCGTATCAGAAACTGTGTTAAGTGATGTAAAGACATAGTAATAGCTGAATTTCCTAATAACTCTATGAAGTTGATAAGATCTCCATTTTAGAGATGAAGAAATTGAGGCAGGATTTAAATTCTCATTGGCTGACTCCAAAAACTATACTTTTAACAATTGTGCCCTAAATAATTTATTTAATTCTCACAAAAACCTAAAGAAAGATATTTAAATTGATTTTTGCATGATAAAACTGATGCTCTTGAAGTATGAATGGTGTATCCTACTCATATAGTTAAATTCAGCAAAGCCTAAATTCCATATCAGATTTGATGAACATTAAAGCCCACATTGTTTCCATTATAAACCCCGGTGTCTTTAAATATCATCCCTTCTCTCAATGAATCATTTCTCAATGCTCTCATGGGTAGATGATAATGCCACTGTTTCCTCTGCTGATATGCCTCGTATAGTAGAATAAAACCAAGAATAATTAACATTTACCTAGCAGTTAATTAACATATAGACACAGTTCTATGTGCTTTGGTAATTATCTAATTTACATATCTCAATAAGTATCATAGCAATTGTATGCATTACCCTCCATCAATGTGGTTGCCTGCATTCTTTATGAAAGTATAAACACCTTGGAGGAAACAACTGACTGATACATATTTGACTTCCTAGCATCCCTCCATCATACAATTCCTTGCATATAGAAGGTGCACAATAAATAATTTTAATTAAATGAATGCACTATGTTAGAGAGCTTCTATGATATTGGTAGGATACAGAGAGAAAAGTAGATAGCATGTCTTAAATCTTAGAGAACAAATGAAATCTTTTCACAGCAGTACTTATCTCTTGAACTCAGAAATGCAGAATCTTTGTAGGTTAAATTCTTTTCCTAACTTGTCATGGCATTATTTTTTCTTGTATTGGAGACAAATTATGCATTTTCCAAATGACAGTATCAGGCAGGCTAGTTATACATCTTAATAGATATCACAGATTTATACCCAAATTTGCTTTGATTTATACCCAAATTTTGATTTATCTTATTGACCCCATTCACATTATAGAGTTCACTCCTTATTTTTACATGCACTATAAAACTCAAAATATTGGAAAGCCTGTTGATCTGCAAAGACATCACATTTGTCTAAAGTGGCCATCTCTGTTTTCCAACCATTTGGAACGATCGTTTAAGTGTTTTTCTCAGGCATTGTCAGACTTCTGAAAAATGGAAATTGGCTCTTTCCTATGACCTTGCCTTTGTTTTATCTGAGAGTACAGCTGTCTACTTTACCTCCATCATTTCCATTCAAAGCTTACTTGCTGCATCTTTTCTTTTATTTCTTCAGGATTTACTATCTCCATAGTTTTCCTCATGCTGTGTATTTCTCTACCTTGCTGGGTTCTAATTTTTGTCTATTCTAGGATGATAACAATGATGATGATGATGATGAAGATGATGATTGTGTGTGTGTGTGTGTGTGTGTGTGTGTGTGTGTGTGTGTGTGTTTCTCATCTCTGTCCCCATCTTTAGACAACTGAATCCTGAAACTTAACCAAGCAGATGTAAAGTTGCAGTCTTTGTTTCAGAGTTGGCTATGGAGATTTGTATGTGAGAAACAATGCTGGCGTTCCTCCCATTCACTGAAGAAAGAGGAACTAAGCGAATATTCTTCCCAGCCACCTGGTTACACAATGTTGAATCATGCCATTTTAAGAAACTTAAATTTCTAACACTTGCATTTGTAATAATCATAGGTTATGTCAATAATTTAGATTTCCTAAATTATTATATTCTATATAACCTTGTACCTAATTTTAAAAATATTCAAATTTCTACTTATAAATAAAATACTCTTGTAATATGAAATTGCTTCTATATATGATTAAATTGATAAAACTTCAGTGATTTTTAAAAATGTCTGAGGGCTTTCAATCTTTGTTTAAGGTATAAATAATATTACCCATAGAAGAGAGAAATATTATAAAACAAAGTCTATGTAGTTTACTTGAAGTTTATTAGCCTGGTGGCAATATATGTAAATATGAAAATAGAAGCTACCCAGGGCAGAACAAAACACTGTGGCACATGGAATACATAATAGACAAAGGAATTGCGTGGCTAATTTCTCGGATTGCCATTTAGAATGTTTTAGCATCTTTATCAGTCAAGTGCAACTGTCTTCTCTCTGGCTTAGTAGGGATTATGCTTCATGTGCACTTGGACATCTCTGAACTCTGCACCTATTGTCTTCAGCACCCCTACTACCTTCAAGGGCTGATGTCGGCTGCTTTTGATTTATCGATGAAAATAACCATGATGATATCACCCAGGGTGAATGGCTCCCTACTGCATAATTATCAGTTGGCAAACTTTGTTAAACTCTGACAGTAATTCTGTACTCTAACCCTGAGTAAAGAACTTGAAGGTTTCACTTTGATTTTACAAATGAGGAGGTGGAATGGACATAGAAATATGAACTGTGTGTGTGTGTGCACGTGCGTGTGAGAGAGTGTATAAAAAGAGGCTTTGGGAAGATAAGACTTTAGGCATCTCAGTGACTAATAACATCATGTTCAGTCCACTTTTGGTAGAAAAATAAGGCTTAATCCATTTTTACATCTAAGACACTTTGAAAAATAGACAAGCATTTCTTGTACATATATGTATTTGCTGTTTTACATGAATCTCCCATCCTAGTATTTTTTCAAATACTGTTATGACATTTCAAAATGCTACCTTTGTTTTTCCTTGATGAATATTAGCATAATTAAATGCACATTTTGTTTTAAAGACTGCTTTTTTTTTAAGGCAATGAAAACAATGTTGTGTTCTTAAAAGCTTAAATTCTAAGAGAAGGAGTTCTCACAACCACTGACACACCCCTAGTAAAGGTACTTATGTTCCAAAATAACTCATATTGATGAACACATGTACCCATATTGATGATTTTTTAAGAGAGAAACTCCTTCCACATTTTTGAAATAAAAAATTAATTATTTGTAAATTAAAGTTTTCTAAGAAAGGTTATTCAAATGAGTCCATGTAAAAATCTCCATATTTTATAGCCATATATTATTTTCTCTTTGTTTCATTTATTTATTTTCTTCATTTTCATTTAGCCTTGTTGATGTTCCGGAAATGATAGGCTAAAGTCAGTTCTGTATATCTCACTTATAATGTAAAATATTCAGCCTCAACTTGCAGAAAGTATATCTTTTCAATAAAAGATAGCAGATGCTATAGCATTTCTGCCAAAGAAAGAGTCCAGTTTAAACATTCTGCAGTATGCAAATGTCATCTCCTCTATGTGAATGTTTTACCCGAGTGGATGTTGCAGGGTTGGAGGCTTCTGCCTATGATTTAGGTTGTAATTTTATTTGTGGAAGTAAACCAATCACGGAGCTCCAATTGTCTTGGCGGTGAGGTGATCAATAGCCCATTACTGGATAGAACAGCGACTACAGGAAGTGCATTGAAGACTTTAATGCATGAATTATGCATGCAGTGCCCATTCTTTAGTCTCCGAACAGAATGACAGGGTTTGTGAAGTTGCCTCAGATAGTTTCTTGCATTAAGTGACTGCAGTGAAATGCTTAATATTTTCAGGCATAGAAGCAGCATTGACTCAGGCCAGCCGAATTTGGAAGATGTAGATTTCCCAGCTCACAGCACAGAATGCTTTATTTGAAAGTATTGCTATGTAGAGAGCCGGCTTTTCTGTCGTCTAACCTGCTCTCCCCAGGTTGGCTGAAGGATGGGAGCGGCTGTGCCTGCCTGTGAGGTCACAGCATGAAGTCCTTTTAACTTGCTTTCTGCTGCAGGAGAGAGTCATATTGTAGTATAACTATTGCTGTATGTATTCAAATGGACAATTTACAATAGATATTATACCCAGGACGACAGATAACACATAAGGTAAGTCCAAGCTTTTTTTTTTTTTTTCTAGGTTAGGTAATTGTAAACTAGAATGTGCTGAGTTAGGATAATGGTGATGCCATATTAGTAAGGTTGACTCAGATCTTAGTATTGCAATGCCAGCATCAGCACTCTCAACTGTTACGTTAAATGAGAGGTCACTTTCTACATTTGATAGTATTGGACCATCGGGTATTTTATCTTGCGTGCAAAAGCTTTTCAGGAATGTACTAGAGCTCGAACGTGTAGAAGACTGCAAACTGGGGAGGGGCAGCAGGAGAATGAGCTGAATTGATAAGTGGAAATTGCCTCCTTGTGGGGAAGTTTTAGCTCGGCTGTGGCATTGCGTTGGCTCAGATTATTTCCTTAATGGCAACATTTTCAAATTCTAGTAAAGGATGTGGGTAGACACCAGAAAATGCTCAATCCTTCTCCCAGAAGTAGAGGAGAGCACTGAGGTACTCAAACTCAAATACTATGTTGCATACAAATTGAGCAGATGGAATTAAAATAATTTGGACTAGCATGTCCTTGAGGGAAGACCTTGCTGTCAAACAAAACCATTTGACTTCTACCTGTGGTGGTTTGGTTTGTTTTTCCCTGTTGTCAAGAATGCCTACTCCAAAATGTGTGGAGAGATGACATGTTGTGAAATTTACCCAAAAAAGAGTTTTATTTCTTGGCATTTTAAAAATTAACTTTATACAATGATAGAACCCACTACATAAGATCTGATTAAAATTTATAAAAACTCTGTAAGCCTGAAAAATATAGTACTATACTAGTGTATTTGTCAGAAGTCATCATTAATTAAAGTTGCTTGCTTAAATATCATGGTAAATTATTAATTCCTGAACATTTCTTTAGGATGAGAAAAGAGAATTAATAAATATAAAGCAAGAAGCACTAGATAAGTAAAATTCTTTAAGGATACTTTTCAGCAGTGAATTCATATTATTGGTGCATATATATGCACACACATGCGTATATACTATAATTCATAGTGTATAAAATGTAATATATGCTCTATAATACATAGGTATATCCTCTTCCTCATGTATGTTTATTGATACTGTTTTTAAAAGTATGCTTGCTAAATCATCTATCACGGGCCAAGAATAGATAAGGACAAGTATGTTTTGGAATAAAAAAGCATGACTTAATTTTTTAAGAAAGAAATTTAGAGCAATGATGATAATAACAGCACAGGAAAACTACCTTTCAAGCATTTCACAGTGCATTTCAATTCTGCTACAGTGTTACTATATTACTTGGGTTTCTTGTTGCCCAGGTGTTGTGCACAGAACTCCCAGCATTACAGAATGGTTTAAATCTTCAAAGCTGATCTAATTTAGGTATGAGAGGAAACTCACACCTGGAGTTTTTCCTTAGGGAGGGGAATAAAGGAAGGAGAAATTACTACCTGCATATCTGAGAGGTCTCCTGATGCCGAGTCATGGTGTTCAGTTCTGCTCAAATGCCTTCTGGCTGAGGCGGCTGATTAACAGCTAATAAAATGGAATCTAGAGGAAAATGAGAAAGAATGGAGGGTGGGAGCAGAAACTTAAAGATATTTATTGCCTAATGACACACACTAAATTCTGAGTAATAAGGAGAATGGCAGTGCTACTTGTTGGATCTGGCTGAGTTGACAGTAGAGGAGTAAAAGCACCCATGCTGGGTGACAAGATCAGAGCAGTAGAATTAATGGCCTAACAAGGGGAGATTGTATAAACAAAGGGATTCAAGAAGTACTGTCCTGGTACGTATCTAAACCTCTCAGTCTTCTTTCTAGGCTCAACCCAAGCCGTTCGTCAGTTTCATTTAAAAGACATGATGGTCAGATAAAGAATAGTTTCCTGATCATGTATGGGAAATCTGGAGTAAGATTTGCTCAGTTCCTTGCTCAGTTCCCGCTTCCCAGAGTGGTTATAATTAATTTCTATAGGCTATCAATTGGGAAGAACCAACAAAAAATTGATGAGAATTTTTTAGTATTTTCTTTGATGTATATGAGGCACCAAAATGAGGTTAGATAGTGATTGTTATGGCAACATATAATTGTTTTAGATATAATTGGAAGTGGAGACTGAATATATTATAAAAATATATATTAAGAAGGAAATAGGGCAAATAGAATGACAGAGTAGCGAAACATCAAAATAAGATTTTTGAAAGAAAAATGTATTTAAATTGTAGTGGTTATACATTATTAGTGACTTAAAAATCAATGTATAAAAATTCTGGAGTAACAGGTTTACTAATACAAGGGTTTATAATTTCTTTAAAAATAAATTTTAAAGGTGACTTAGTAGAGTGAGAAGTAATTGACAAGAATATTTTAAAATAGGAAGCTGTAATATTTCCTATAGGGAATAAATACTCATATAGCTAAAATATATTTGAACTTATATTGTAATAAATCTAAGTAGAACTCTCTCTGTGTATATGTATATGTATGTGTGTATATATATATATAGAGAGAGAGATAGTATATGTGTATATATATATATTATATTTATAATATATATATACTCTTTACCTATCTAC
>PVKP010005695.1:0-87744 GCA_004027715.1 Plecturocebus donacophilus | reverse complement strand
CTTGATGCTGTGGGACCACTCAAAATTCTTCCTCTCCACTTCAGGATTGAGCCCCTGTTCTCCCAACTGCTGGGAGATTTCTTTGCTGAGGACTCTTAGCTGAGTCCCTCTCCAAAAGACATCATTGGATAAAGACAATTGACCCTAGCCAGAGCCACACTTCTTCCCCAGAGGAAGCTCACTTTCAGTGATTGGAACTGTAGGTTATGAAGTCTCAGCCCTTTGGCCTTGAAACAGGAACATGCAACATCGAGCCCCAGAAGTCCTCACAGGATCAGCTGTGGCTTTTCTTATAAATATCAGAATCTGGGTTTGTTTCAGAGAAACTGGCATAGCACAAGGAAATAAAAAATAAACAACCAAAAAAGCCATGACCTAGTTCACAGAGATAGTATTAATAAAAGCTAGGACCAGTGTTTAAACCCACGTACAAACAACCCATGCTGTAAATTACTGTGGTATACTGACTCTTGATCACTCCTTATTAGTCACTTAAGCATTGCAAGTGGAGAATTTGGAAAATGATCATGTCTGTTTCCTCTGAAATCTGAGATCAATTTGGGCATGTTATTATTTGCACAAAGAAGAAATGGAAGAATATTTTACTTTTTTATTGAAGTCAAGATACACAATAAACCTGCGATTGATTTCTTGCCCAATGTTATCAATTCAAATACTTTTGAGAGTTGGACAAGAAATAATAGGTCTCTGGGCTCATCACTTTTTAGTATGAAATTGCAATTCCAATGTCACTGCCTGGATGTCTGCATTAATAGGAATAACTTAAGCTTCCAGGTTAATGGTTCCCAAATGCTGGTCCTTGTTCTAGGCCGGTGACAGCAGAGTGTCAGGAGCAAATTAGGCATTCAATCAATAGCTGATAAATAGATGGATTATTAACCATCACCCTTAATTTTCTGAAAAGGACGCTGCAGTATAAAGTGTCAGGTATATATTTTTAACAAGTCTTTCCAAGTGGTTCTGATGCAGAGTCAGATTTGAGCAGCATTATTGAGGTAGTGACACTAATTTTTATTTTGGCAAAATAGACCTATTGTCAAATTGATTATTTAACCACTTTTAATTGCAGTAAAGTAGACACAACAGAAATTACTTTTACAATTTAAAGTCCTTATTTCAGTGGCATTAAACACATTCACAGTGTTGTGCAACTATCATTACTATCTATTTCCAGAACTTTTCTAACAGCCCGAAAGGAAATCTGTGCCTATTAAGCAGTCAGTCTGTATTTCCCAATCCACCAGCTTTGAGATAGTTGTTACATTGAGTCATCTGACCCAGTTTATGTCCTGATAATTCACATATTTCATGTTTGTCCCCTGAGTCTAGTCATTTCAGACTGAATTCCCTCGTATGGCATAATTTGGAGACCACACATAACATGATTTTTCTTCTCTTGATCTGTTTATATTTGTCCAAATCCCCTTTAAATTACACTATCTGAAACCTGGCATGGTTTTGCCAGAATGCGTAAAGCAAAGCTATCTCTCCTACCTGAAGCCTAACATTATACTTCTTTAATTTAACCTTAAATAGTTTTGAGAGCAGCTATTTTACACTGCTGATACCCACTGAACTTAAGAACTAATTTTTTATATGCGCTACTGGTAGAGTTTATTTCCTTGTGTGTAAAGATATTTTAGGAATCTAAACTGAGGACTTTATATTCATCCCTTTAAAATTTATTTTAAAGCAAATTTTCTTCCAATTTACTGAGATGTTTTGAGATATGATTTTAAATTTAATTTTTTTCTTGATCAAGTGCGTTTCAAATGTCGTATCAGGTTACACAATTCAGGTCCTCTGACAAAACTAGTGTTGGATTTTTATAAGCCTTGGAAAGGCTCAGACACTGCTTTGGAAATATCAATTTATCTATTTCATAATTCACTATAGCTACTTAGAACACAGGCAGAGCTATAGTATATTCTGCATTGTTACTGTGAATAAGAAAAATGGAGTCCCTTCCTGTATTTGTCAGTGCGAAAGGCTGATTTCTATAATGGCCACCCAGAGATCTCCTGTCCTAGCCATACTCCTGGCACGTGTGATTATGGTGACATATCATCACTCTCATAATTATGTTATCTGGCACAGTTTACTTTAAAATAGAGAGATTATCTTGGATTATCTGGGTAGCCCCAACATAATCATATGAATCCCTTAAAGTAGAGTGCTTTCTCCCAATGGTGGTAGAAGTAGAGTCAGAGGGATTTAAAGCTTGAGAGAGACTGAAGGTGTGGTTGTTGCTTTGAGAATGGAAGAGTAGACCATGTGAGAAAGAGTGTAGGAAGCCTCTAACATCACAACGCAGATATCAGCAAGGAAATAAGGACCTCAGCCTTATCCCATTGAGAAAATATGTTTATTCAGCAATTGAAATGAGCTTGAACGTAGATTCTTTTCCAATGCTTTCAAATAAGAGTCAAGTCCAGCAAACACCTCGATTTTAGTCTTGTCAGGTCTGGAGGAGAATACCCAGCCAAGCCCATCTAGATTTTTCACTAGCAGAAACTGAGTGATAACAAATAGTACTGTTCTAAGCCTCAAAGTTTGTGGTAACTGGCTATGCAACAATAGAGAAATAATATAGCCAGAGACTGGCCAACAAAATATAAATACTTCTTACATTTGTTAATGGAGAGAATTTAATTTAATTGGTCAAACAGATTTGGGGTGGAGGGAAAAGCTAAAAATTCAAATAAATAAATTGGAGTCAATCTAATGATTCTGAGAAAAGAAAGCCACCATCACTTCTAGGGCTGGAGGTATAATGAGAGGAGGTGAATTTGTCAGAGGCCAGAGCTGAAATGATGCTGGTGCCAGCCTACTGGGAACTAGAGCCACAGAGGAGATGAAGACACTGTAGGAGCCGTCCGAGTCAGAGAGAGAACAAGGAGAATCTATTCTAAGTTTTCTCCTTCTTTTGCTCTCTAGTTGTCAATCAACCCATCTCATTGGCAAATATGCCAGGAGGCCAAAGAGAAAACTTTGTAATGTGGCTGGGCACAGTGGCTCACGTTTATAATCCCAGCACTTTGGGAAGCCAAGGCAGGTGGATTACCTGAGGAGTTTGTGACCAGACTGGCCAGCATGGTGAAACCCATCTCTACCTAAAATACAAAAATTAGCTAGGTGAGGTGGTACACACCTGTAATCTGAGCTACTCTGGAAGCTGAGGTAAAAGAATCTCTGGAACCTGGGAGTTGGAGGTTGCAGTGAGCCGAGATCATACATTGCACTCCAGCCTGCGCAACAGAGTGAGTGAGACTCTGTCTCAGGAAGAAAAAAAAAAGAAGAAAGAAAGAAAGAGAGAGAGAAAGAAAGAAAAATGTTGTAATGTCATTATCTGTGATTCAGAACAAAGACATAGAAGGATAAGGAACAAATTTGAAAGCAACAAGTTAAATGACCAACACAAAGTTTACATTATTGAGTTTATAGACTAGCAAAATAGACAAGAAATAATTTGGGTGTCATGTATTAAGCGTCCTGCTATATGCCAAGTGGTGTGTGAAACAAGCATTTTATGTATCTATCTTGTGGAATCATCTCAACAATCCAGAGTTATGTTGGCTCAATTCTTTATCCCGCCATCACCACCCCCTGCTCCTCCTAGAATAAGTTTCTCTCTTTGTATTCCTGACTCGAAGTTTGAACACAGGATTTTTCTGTGGGTAAATCTGTAGGCAATTGTAAACGTATACCCGTTCCTTGACCAGAAGAAGCTTCATGTTTTCACATGATCTCTTTTGCCTTTGTTATCACAGAGGAAAAATGAGTCCCAGTTAGCACGCAAATCCAAGGAAGATGAGACAAGTGCTGCAGAGTCAACCCAGACAGCCACCAGCAGGGATAATCAGAGCCACCTCCAATTCTGCAGCCTGCAAAGAGCTCACTCTCCAGTGAAGCCCAGCCTCAATCAGCCAATGCCCTGTGATTATGAGAATAAGTGATTTTGTCTTAGCCCCAGAATTTTGGGTTGGCTTAATAGGTACAATTACTGTGGCAAAGTTAATTGCCAGAAATATTCAAAAGTAGATAGCAGAAGAACAAAGTATAGATGATTAATACATTTACCCAAGATCACCAGAGTTAGTAAGCAGCAGAGATGGGACTTAAGCATAGGTTTTCCTGACCACAGACCCTAGGCTCCTAAACACTACCTGTACTAATGATAATAAATCTCAGATTCTAGTTTCAGATTGGAAAGCACACTCAGAAATTCATGATCTTTTGAGATTCGTCATTCAGGTCTCACCTCTTTTTTTTTTTTTTTTAATGGAATTGCTGTCAGAGTGGCTCTTCTTTTCTTAAGGAATGAGACATCACCAGGAGGACCCAGCTCCCACTGAGAAGAAACAAACACCGATTCCAGCAGCTGCCTGAGTAAGTTCGTGCCATCCATCGTCCCCCAAGCTGCTCAGAGACAGTGATGCAGTGTTTCAAGCTGCCTCTGAAATAGGCGAGCAGCTGGGCTGGAGCGTGAAGCTGGTGATTTAAGGTGGTGTCTCTGCCACTCCATGCTGCCACGGTGCCCTGAGGAATTCAAGTAAGTGAGGAGTAGATGAGCTCTCGAGGGAGGTGGCCAGGCCAGTGGTGCTGAAGCACAGGAAATTTATGGCAGCGTTTCCAAAAGGCTGCCAGCAGACCACTGAGGCTTCCAAAGCCTGGAGAGCCTGTGCCCTTGCTTCACTCCATTCCCGCTGCCACCACCTAGTTGTCATTCCCAGAATCTCAGGCCTGGACTGTAGCCACAAAAGTCCTGTCACTTAGGCTTGAATCTCTTCTGTTTTTATGCCTTGGGGATTCAATGATTCATACCTCTTTGACCCCTTTGTGTCATACATCCTAATAAAATAGTCATAGTGGAAAAAGTATAAGTATCAGAACTCTGTATTTGGATCCCAAATAATATTAGTTATTACGTAACTGGGATTGTTATAACTCTCATATACATATAACTCTCAGCTATTATTGTTACTATTGTTATTGTTATTATGGCTAGCAATTATTTAATACTTCTAGGTTCTAAAGGATATATGTATCAGAGCACAAGCCTGTAAGGTAGGGACCATGATCCTCACTGTATAGACAAGAGAAATCGCAACTCAGAGAATGTAAGCACCTTGCCCCAGGTCCCATAGCTAATGAGTAGTGAAGAGTGCTTAAACCCAATACTCTAGGCTTTAGAAACTGCATGCTAAACTGCTTTGATGTTCCACTTTCTAGCTCTAAGAATTGAGCTACTGACCTAATTTCTTTTAGACTTATTTTCTTTATCTAAAAATGGCAAAATAACATCTCTGTTAGTTTTATTCACTTAGTTGCAAGTGATGGAAAACTTAACACACATTTTTATTTAAGAACAGAAGGGAAATTATTGATTAATGTAACTGATTTTCTTTTTAAACAAAAGTTTCAATGCTATCTCCACCACTTAGCAGTGTCTTTCTCTGTGCTGACTTCACTCAAGGTAGGATCCCTATAGGTGGTGCTCGTGGCAATTATAGGGTCACATGCTACTGTCCAGAGCAATTCCAGTAACAAGAAAGCATCTTTACCCTAATGGTTTTAATAGCCATCCTAAGGTAGGTTGATCCTAAATCAGTCTAGTGGGCCTCAGTCACGTTAGCACAGAAGATAGAAAACACGAACTGGATGTGATGAGGTCATGCTAAAACCTATAGTAAAAATATTTTAGTCAGCCATCCAAACTGGATGAATTCATTGTAGGGACAGTCTATTCTTAAAAACCAAACCAACCCAAACAAAGCAATATGTTGCCACTAGAAGATTAAGGAAACTGGCATATTCTAAGTATCAAAATGTATAATGACATCATATATATGATTTTATCCTTCTTTTCATGGTAGCCCCAAAAGCAAGTATGCTAGGTATTCTTATCAGAACCATGTTATAATTGAAATAACTATGGCTTAAAGAAGTTAATAAATTTTCACAACATAACAGAGACAGTAAGTTACAAGGGCTTGAATCACACCCATCTATACTAACTCCAGATTTCATGCACTAATTTTAGAACTGGAATGTGTCATCCCCTTAAGCAGCAACCACTCTTTTGAGTAACAGCTTCTTGGGACTTAAGCCAGTACTTGTAAGTGTATATAGAACACATCTCCTTGCAACCTGTACAACCAAGGACATTGGACCCCTATCAGAAACACACTGTTCTGGAAGACTTTAAGTTGAGCGTTTCTACTGAAATATTGAATTTCTTGCTTCCTTATGTTCCCTTCCTAGGTAGAACACTGAGATATCTCAAAGAATTGGAGCCAAAGAAATCTTGGCCCTTTGCAATCTACCTTACTAGCTCAACAGAGAAGAAGTGATGGCAGCCCAAGGACCATGCCGGCAGACAGATTTGTCTTGGTGAACATAGGTTCTTGGCCTGGAATTTGCTATCCTTGTAGGTATGTTGTAAGGAGAGGCAGAGTAAAATGGAATCTGAACTGGAGAAGAGTCATTGGGAGGTGGTAGTTATGTAAGTGGAGCCTTAAAGCAAAATATGGCTGAGAAATCAGCCACCAGAGAGAAAGTAGACAGCAAAAGCTGAAAACGGGAGATACGAGAGGTGTCTCACACCGTCTGCACATCCATTTAGATCAACTCTATTGGAATATGTCATCATTTAATACAGTATTGAATAAGTATATTCATTGACATGTGAAGATGCTCAGAATATAGGAAGCAATATGTATTGCACTAAACAATTGACATGTGCTAATTTCTTAACCCCCAATCACTTCCTGAGGTACAGTTATTCCTGTTTTGAAGATTAGTCAATCACCAAGTTTAGAATTGTTGTGTAAGCAGTTCAGTGTTATAAGTACCTCATAGATGAGGTAGATCTATGCATCTATAAGTACTTCATAGATGCACTCTCATTGTGCAGTTCAAGTCTCTAAAAATGCACAGAGAAAGGCCTAAAAATGTAAGATAAACTTTTTAAAAAGGTGGTATTGTGGGCATTTGTTTTCCTTTTTGTTTATTTTTCTTTTGCTTACTGAGAATTTTCCACTTTTGTTATAATAATAAAACATATATCACTTTAGTTACCAAATCATTATAGATCAAATAAAATTTTCTTAATTTTCATTAAGAAATATTAAAATAATTTTTACCATATGCCTAGTAAATAAACATTTTTTTGTAACCATATGTTTATGGTTTATGGATTCAAAATGCATAAAACAGAGCCTTTCCTTTCAAAGAGCTCAATATCTTGGACTAGCCATGAATCTCATGAATAAACTATAAGCAAGTACTAACATTGTGCTACAGGAATCTAGCTGAGGGAGTGATGGATGAATACATTTATTTGCATATGTAACACTAATAATTGCTAATATTTATAGTAAACTCAAAGACTTTTAAAACCCACAGTGTCCATGATCCCATTTGATTCTGAAAGTAGCTATGTAATCTATTTAGAAAAAATATGTAGACCTACTGATCACTGCAAAGGACATCAATGTTCAGAGACACTGAGTGATTTTCAGAGGGTTAAGCAACTAATAAAAGGCAGAGGATGGTTTTTAACCCAAAAACACGGACTCCAAACTCAGAGTTCTTTTCATCAGAGAGTGCAGCTTCCCATGTAATATACTATGCTTTTGAAAATGTTTTACCTTTATTTTACTTATTTTTACTAAACCAATTAATTTAACTAGGTTATGTAGAGTATTTATTCTATGCCAAGAAAGTAGCTGGGTTCTGGAGATGAAAAAGTAATAAATTCCACATGAAAATTTATTTAGGGGATTAAACATTGAAAGTATAAATAAAACCATAACTACAGAAAGGTGAGTATTAGTTTTTCCACCTTTTATTTAGATCTTTTGCATAACATATTTCCACAAATATTAAATTAAATGTATTATATTTTCTTTTAAACACCATAAACTCTTCCAAACATATTACCCTTTTTACCTGAACATATTAGTAACCTACTCTTATGCCATTTTGATGTAATAAAATATGATTATAGAATATTATATCTGGAAAAGGCATGAAAAGGACACAGAGTAGGTATTCAAATACTTTTGTTCAGTTAATGAACAACTGAATGAATGATGGAAAGAAATGCCTGTTACTCAAAGATCCAATCAAAGGATTGAGTATCATCTGTTGCATTGTGGATACAAAATTTCCTGTGTGAGCACAAGTGAGCTACATTCTGTCTATGACCCCTTCTACTTGAAGGCTTTGAATGTCAGAACCACAACCTATGTTTAAAATTGGTGAAATCTGAATGTTTTCCCTATATTATTATTATTTTTTAAATTATAGAAGTAATATATGTTGTTTCCAGAAAAACAAGATTCAAAAAATCAATCAGTACTTTGTAAAAATGTTTATGTCATAGTCACCTCTCACTCCATCCTTATCTACTTTATAGGGGTATCTCTGTGTATCACTTATCATTTTTATATTATGTAATTTAAGATTTTATGTTTTATAATCATAATCACAGATATATGACTTATAAAAAGAAATGGCATCAATCTTTATACATTGTACTACAAGTAGCTTTGATCCTCCCACCTTGGTCTTCCAAAGTGCTGGGATTCTAGGCATGAGCCACTGCACTCAGCTGATAAGTGCTTTGCAATTTTGATCTCTGCTGCCAAATTGTCCTATAGAAAGGCTGTGCCCCTTCACCAATATATGTGAGAATGCTTTCTCTATATTCTCACTAACAATATATACTACACATTTTTTTCACATGAGGACTGGGAAAACACATTTCTCCACCTATTAATATAACTTATCAGTGTTTTAATTTTTCCCACCTATAAAATTAATATAATAAAAGTATTTATCTTTTAAGTTCTTGTGTGTATAAAATAAATTATAGGTGTCAAATACTTACAGTGTACCCGACAAATAAAAAACAGCTTACAAAACGTTGGTTGTTTTTTATTTGAATTGGTTGGAAGTCTTCAAGAATAACCTTCATCTCAGAAAATAAAGTGCCTTCCATTTAAGAATACTTGCAAATTGTTGGTGATTTTTAACACTTCTCATTTCGGTTAGTCCCAGTTTATTTATTTCCTTTCAAAGAAAAGTTTTATTAGTTGTGGTCAAATACTGAAGATACCATTAAAGGGAACTACGAGAGAGAGAATTTGTCATTGTAATTCTGTAAGTCTTCCTTTTTCTTTTTCTTTCTCTCTCTCTCCTTATTTCTTTGTCTTCCCTCATTTCTTTATTAAGTTTATTTATTTCTTCTTTATTCTTTCTCCTTTCCTTCCTTCCTTTCTTCCTTATTTTCAGCCTTTCCTTCTTTAAAATAATAAATTAATATTCAGAAAGGTAGTGTTGTGGGTTTTTAAAATTATTATTACACTTTAAGTTCTGGGATACATGTGCAGAACGTGCAGGTTTGTTACATAGGTATACACGTGCCATGGTGGTTTGCTGCACCCATCAACCCATCATCTATATTGGGTATTTCTCCTAATACTATTATTCCCCCAGCCCCCAACCCCACAATAGTCCCCAGTGTGTGATATTCCCCTCCTTGGGTCCATGTGTTCTCATTGCTGAATTCCCACTTATGAGTGAGAACATGTGGTGTTTGGTTTTCTGTTCCTGTGTTAGTTTGCTGAGAATGATGGTTTCCAGCTTCATCTATGTCCTTGCAAAGGACATAAACTCATTCTTTCTTATGACTGCATAGTATTCCATGGTGTAGATATGCAACATTTTCTTTATCCAGTCGATCATCCCTTCCTTTTCTAAAATAATAAATGAATATTCAGAAAGGCAGTGTTGGACATCAGATGTACACTGGACATCAGATTAGAAAAGCTGCTTTATGTCCAGTCTCTGTCATTAGTGAGCACATTTATTTGACACTGGCCATTTAGTTACTCTGGATGATAGCTCATTACTTACTTATTTGACAAATATTTCTTGAGAACCTTCTAGTGTTGATAGTAGAAATATGGACCATAACTGAGGATCTGAAAGAGGGACTGTGCGGTTAGAGGGCAAAGAGGGAGGTAAGTGAAATGAAGATGTTTAGGGTAAGCATGGACCAGATTATACATAGTTTATAGAGCATGCTAACAATCTCACTGCTTATGTGGAAAATAAAGAAGTACATTTTTGCTGCTTGCCATAATTACATGACTGATTTTGTGACTCTGCTATTAACAGGTTAATAGTAACATCATGCCACAAGCTTGTTAAGTTTTTGGAATATCCCATTGCAATTATAGTGGAGGGCAGAGGCTGGAAATAAGGAAACTACTAGGGAAATCTTTATTCTGCTTCAGGTATAAATTGATACAAAGCTTTAACTAGATACTTACTATGATAATAGAAAGGAACACATGAGTTATGTGAAATAGAAATTAAGGAATAATATTGGCTTTTTACATTAAAAATAAAAGCAAAGCAAACTTACAAAAGCACATGCAAAGATCTTCTATGCCCTACACAATATTAGCACCAGTCGCTATTTGGTTATTGATGACTATCTGAAGTATTCTGTTAGAGTATTCTGAAGCTACAACAAGAGAGAGACAGTGTGTTCTGACAAATTAATAATGACTATTATTGGCATAGGAAGGATGAGCAACAGCAAGGATTCCCCAGATATGTCCTTCCTGCCAAAACACTTATTATAGAGGGTAGTTGACTGAGACTAGAAAGACAATATGAATTTTAAGATTTTAGTTTTCGCAGTTAGTACTTAAACTGAGACCAGTCCCCTTGTCTCCTTCCTGTTTTGTATCCTTTCTTTATGTTATTCACTTTGCTGGAGGACATTGGATCCAAGGTAATCATTGCATCCATTTATCTTTGTATAGTTCCTTTCTAAGAAGTATGACCCAAATGATCCAGGACCTTATATTAGCTTTAAAAGTTGCAAAGCAATGGAACATGCTTTGTTTGAGTTTTCATATTTAATATAAGACTGAACTGAATTTTTATCTTTATGCTATACTATGATATTTAAAAAGTAACTTACTCTCCTAGAATAGAAATATCCAATACAACTTTCCAAGATGGGTGGGACTATTCTATATTTTCTTGTCCAATATGATAGTTATTAGCATCATTTAAATTTAAATGTAAATTACTTAAAATTAAATAGAATTGAAGATTCAGTGTGTCGGTCCTATTAGATACATTTAAAATGCTCAAAACCCACATGTGCCTAGTGGCTACTGAACTAGACAGTATAGTCCTAAATCCCAGTTTTCTCATTTGAACTTAGAGAATTTATTTCTTGATCATCATGGAGACTGCTATTCTGTATTAATTGCTTTCTTAAACATTTCCAGCATTTTGGAAGTTATGAATATATTCACAACTTTAAGGCTTAATACAGCTAGAATATATAGATAGAATCAATAATTTCTTCTATAAAGACAGAAGCAGGAGCTAATCTAGAACACCTTCACTTTTTCATTATTTTAGACAACTTTTAGTAGTCTAAAGGTTCTATTTTATCAAAGTAGAAAATAGGTTATTAAACTTACTTTACAGATAATAAAATAGAATAATGGATGGATGGATAGATAGATGAATAAGTAGATGAGTGTACAGAATGCTTGCCCATAGATTTTGATTACATTCCAATTTTGGCATCAGAATTGATGACTTCCAGACCCCAACTAATCAGCCCTGTCTGCAAATTGAAACTCTTCTGTACTCTGTCCTCTTAACACCTGTTTTCAAACTTTGCTTAAGAAATTACCTCAAGAATGTCAGGAAATTACGAGGGTGCTTGGTGGTCAGACATCTGCCCTAATCCCTATCTCAAGCAGAGTAGTACCTCTTTCATTTGTTTTATATATTAAACTTCCTGAGTACAGTTTCATTTAATGAAAGGATGGTCAAGCTAAAAATAATATTAAGGAAATAATTTTAAGCCAAGATGATATGACTATGTCCTTTGACCTGGAACTTACAAGGATTGAAACATAATAGCAAAGGGTTGAATGTATTAGATAGACTAGTACATTGAGTCTATCTCTGCTAAATTTTATGACTTATGAGTGTTGTGCTGTGCCAGGCATTACGCTGGGTTCTGGAGATAAAGAGGTGGAAGTCTTGTCCCTCCTCTCAACCTGTCAGGAAAGGCTCTGTGGACTATACCTTGCAGCTCATTCTTAGCACTTTTCATCTCTCCTATGGAAGTGATGACAAGTAATTACTTTTTAAAACGGTGTGTTTGGGAGATCAACTTGTCTCTGCTGCATAGAACTATGATCATTTTGGTACTGGGTAATAATATTTGGCTCTATTTTCCTATAGCTAATTCAAATATTTTTTCTATGGCCACCTGAGTTCATTTCTTCATTCATTCAGAAAAAAAATAATTAAAAGCCTACCATATGTCTATAATAGTGCTAGGCTCTGGGGTAATAAAATGGTAAAAAGAGAAATGTGAGATAGATCCTACCCTCAATAATAGAAGGCAAAGCAAACATGAAACAAGTAATTATAGATATTTGGTTAATTTACCAAGTACACTAAACTTTGGTGTAGATAGGTAATAGGAAATGACTAATAAAAGATGATTCAAGTAAAGGAAAAATAGCAAAGAGCTGGACAAGGTGGACTTTAATTTATGAGTGGGCTTCTTTAATGGGCTCTGGAGGGCTTTAAAGTGAAGAGAAGCATGAAGTTGCTCTTCCTCTGGGAAGTATAGAGCAACACAGAAGGAAATGGAGAATGGGACTGGGAGAGCAGAAATCGTGTGGAACAGAAGGAGTGATGAGAATGGTATGATAAAGATGTGTACATATTAGAGACTGATTTTGGTGGCAGAATAAAGATGGGTTTTAGAATTTAGCCTACCTTAACTTATCCTCAGAGTGCCTTTCCAGGCATTCATATATTTTTTTTCCTCATCAGGGGTTAAATTCTGATAATAATGCGTAACTCACAATGTCGTTCTAAAACATAATGAAAGAGTATGTGGAAATAACTGGTTATTGTAGAGACCACAGAATGGTTTTCTGTCAAATAACTTCACTAGACTTATGGGCTTTATTTTGTGGAAAACAATTCTAAGCCCCAAGCTCACCTTTTTCCTTTCCTCCAGCATATTCCCATACGCTATACACTGTACCCTGCACTACTGTCCCTTTGTCTTGGCATAGCTCCACATAGAGCCTCAACTAACAAGTGATACATGGCAAGTAGGAATTAAGTTAAACAGAATTTAGAGAAGCATCTTGGTTACTGACCACATATCCCAATTTTTCAGGAAAATCTTGTTTTCCTCTGTTGGTTTCATGCCATTATTAATTTCTCTCTTTTTTACTCTCAAAGTTTGGATGATAAATTATTATATAGCCATTCTACCTTTTAAGCCTTTGTAGCTCCCTCTATAATTCTTGTTCTCTCTCTCTCTCTCTCACATACACACACACACACACACACACACACAATTTCTCTTTTTAATATGCATTTTCAATCTCACTGTATTCTGGTTACTTTACTCCTCTTTTAAATATTCCCTTTACTTAAGCATTTTATTTTGCTTTTCTTTCTCTTTATTCTTCCCTTTACACTGCCTCCCTAGCCATCTCCCTATCAAATAGCTATCTCCATTTCTTGTTCTTCATTATTTTTAAATCTCCTCTCTTCCTTCTCCAACCCTCATCTCTGTGTGTATATCTTCATGCCTATCTCCCATTCACATTCTCCTTCTTTCGGCTTTTTGTCGCCATCCTGTCCTAGTTCCAGTGTTTCCACCTTCATCATGTACGGAGCAGTCGGAAAGAAGCATCCCTGTGAGTGGATCGGCTATCTTAGTTTCCCTTTTGTATCCAGGTATGGGTCCAGGAGACAAGTGGATTCATAGGAGGATGAGTAAGGACAAGAAAAAGATCTATTTGTTACAGCTTGTTAGCTACAAAGGAGAGTTTAAAATAGAATTCAAAAAGTAGGAGTGGTCTAAACCCAGAATAGATGGCCTCAAAACACTGATGGTTTAAAAATGTTATTTTACTTGCCAAAGGGTTGGGATGAGGTTATGCAGACTTCACTACAAGTTTACTCTTCTTCCTGAATCTAATCACAGAGCACAAATAGAATCTAACCACACAAAATAAACAGCTTATGCATCCATTTGTCATTCCTTAGGATTCAGTTAATCAGACTCTTCCTGAGTGATAGCCAGAGAGCAGAAACATTAAAGCAAATTGGTTGGTGTCACACAGCAATTGAGTTCAGGGTTACTAGGGAGGGCAGGATGGTGTCTATAACTTCTGATAAGGCATATGACTCAAAGGGATTGTGTCTTCCTAAAATGTGAACACATCTGACACTAAACTGTCTATTTTGACCTGGGTGGCAGGAAGGCAGCCTGGTTCTTCCTATCTGTAGGACCTAAGGATCTGGCTGTTGACTCAGGCCATTTTCAAGTTTCCCAGAAAAGAGACCACTCAAAGCAACTTAGATAATAAAAGATAGCTCAGATTTGAGTAAGGACTTCTCGATTCCAAAATTTTAGCAATTTCTATGATGACACACTGCCTCATTTAGAATTAAGAACTGCAGGCAAAGGGGCTCAAAGGATTTTTTTTGAAATGAAGTCTCGCTCTGTTACCCAGGCTGGAGGGCAGTGGTGGATCTCAGCTCACTGCAACTTCCCCTTCCCAGGTTCCAGCAATTATTTGCCTCAGCCTCCTGAGAAACAAGGATTACAGGCACCTGCCCCCACACTTGGCTGATTTTTGTGTTTTTAATAAAGATGGGGTTTCACCATCTTGGCCAGGCTGGTCTTGAATTCCTGACTTCGTGATCCACCCACCTCCACCTCCCAAAGTGCTAGGATTATAGGCATGAGCCACTGCGCCCGGCCGAATATTAAAGTTGAAGAAGACCTTGAATCCTAGATCAAGATTTATCAAACTTTAATGACCAAATTACCTACAGATGTAGTTAAAAATGTAGGTTCCGATTTAGTAGGTCTGGATGGGATTCTGAATTTTTAACAAACTTTCAGATGCTGGCCATTCTAGTTATCCACAGACATCGTTTTGAACAACAAGAGCTAAAATGCTTCCATACTTTTGAGGATATAAAGAAGGCTTCAAAAAGGACAGTCCTTCCAGAATCATCAAATTTGCCGGCAGAGCTAAACTAAACTGAAAGGAGAAAAGGTGAGGTTTTGTTTGTTTTTACTTATATTATTCTCACTAACGCTACCTTGGTCAGTCAGATCCAAATACAAATTTCAGTCTGCCACATAGCATAAATTTTTAACTTTTTCAATCTTCTCACTCATAAAATAGAGTAAACAATTCCTCTAACCTCGGCACCATTTATTGAATAGGGAATCCTTTCCCCATTGCTTGTTTTTGTCAAATTTGTCAAAGATCAGACTCTGTTCTGTTCCATTGGTCTATATCTCTGTTTTGGTGCCAGTACCACGCTGTTTTGATTACAGCCTTGTAATATAGTTTGAAGTCAGGTAGCATGATGCCTCCAGGTTTTTTTTTTTCTTTAGGATTGTCTTTGCTATGCAATCTCTTTTTTGGTTCCATATGAAGTTTAAGTTTAAGGTGTTTTTTTTCCAGTTCTGTGAAGAAAGTCATTGGTAGCTTGATGGGGATAGCATTACTACAAAAATTAATTCTAAATGGATTAAAGATTTAAACAAGAGGCCTAACACCAGAAAAACTTTAGAAGAAAACCTAGGCAATACCATTCAGGACATAGGCATGGGCAAGGACTTCATGACTAAAACACCAAAGCAATGGTAACAAAAGCCAAAATAGACAAATGAGATCTAATTAAACTAAAGAGCTTCTGCACAGCGAAAGAAACTATCAATAGAGTGAACCAGCAACCAACATAATGGGAAAAAATGTTTACAATCTACCCATCTGACAAAGGGCTTATATCCAGAATCTACAAAGAACTCAAACAAATTTCCAAAAAAAAAAAAAAAACACAAGCAACCCTATCAAAAAGTGGGTAAAGGAAATGAACAGACACTTTTCAAAACAAGACATATGAAAAATATGTGTTTTCTTCATATGCCAACAAACATGAAAAAAAGCTCATCATCACTGGTCATTAGAGAAATGCAAATCAAAACCACATTGAGATACCACCTCACGCCAGTGAGAATGTTAGAATAGCGATCATTAAAAAAATCAGGAGACAACAGATGCTGGAGAGGATGTGGAGAAATCGGAACCTTTTTACACTGTTGATGGGAGTGTAAATTAATTCAACCATTGTGGAAGACAGTGTGGTGATTCCTCAAGGATCTAGAAATAGAAATACCATTTGACCCAGCAATCGCATTACTGGATGTATTCCCAAAGGATCATAAATTGTTCTATTATAAAGATGCATGCACATGTATGTTTATTGTGGCACTGTTCACAGTAGCAAAGACTCGGAACCAACTCAAATGTCCATCAAAGATAGACTGGATAAAGAAAATATAGCACATATACACCATAGAATACTATGCAGCCATAAAAAAAGGTTAAGTTCATGTCCTTTGCAGGGACATGGATGAAACTGGAAATCATCATTCTCAGCAAACTGACATAAGAACAGAAAACCAAATACTGCATGTTCTCACTCATACATGGGTGTTGAACAATGAGAACACATGGACACAGGGAGGGAAATATCACACACTAGGGCCTGGGGGTGAGGGGCTAGGGATAGAATAGCAGGTGGTGGGGAGATTGGGGAGGGATAGCATTAGGAGAAATACCTAATGTAGATGATTGGGAAATGGATGCAGCAAACCACCACCATGGCATGTGTATACCTATGTAACAAACCTGCATGATCTGCACATGTACCCCAGAACTTAAAGTATGATAAATACATTTTAAAAAATAATAATTCCTCTATCTCACTAAATTTTTTAAAAAACAAGAATTAAATGAGAAAATACATTTGAAGTTAATGATATAATATCTGGTACATAATATATGTTTCATAAAATAGTCTTCCTTCTTCTTGCCACTAGCACCTGATACATATGTGAAACTAATATACAAAGTTGTCACCCAAAAAACCAACAAAAGGTACTGGATGTTGAAGACTAATTGAAAGCCCTTTGTCAGATGGGTAGATTGCAAAAATTTTTTCCCATTATGTTGGTTGCTGGTTCACTCTATTGATAGTTTCTTTTGCTGTGCAGAAGCTCTTTAGTTTAATTAGACAAAACTTCCCCTTCCTTCCAAGCATGAAACAACCAAATATAACCAAATAATTTCCAAATTTAAAATTTTTGATTCTAAGAGCTACAACTCATGGTTGTGCAAATCTAGCTATGAAAACCTCTAGCAGTCCCTATACACTTCCTTGTTTCCACAACATTGCACATTCGTGATTACCTTCAGGCAGGTAGCAATAAAACATGTAGACCAAGGGGAACCTTTTCTGATTTTTACAATGGTCCCTTTGGACTAGCATTTGTGTTACCTTTACTGACCTACTAGATTTGACTTGCAAGAGACTTGTACAACTTTATAAGCATCTTTCCCAATCTTCTTCTTTCTCTCTGCTCCCTGTCTGTCTTCAGAGGCACAGGACAAATTGTTTCTAAGATCTTTTTTTTTTTTTTTTTTTTGAGACAGAGTCTTGCTCTGTCACCCAAGCTGGAGTACAGTGGCGTGATCTTGGCTCACTGCAACCTCTGCCTCCTAGGTTCAAGTGATTCTCGTCCCTCAGCCTCCAGAGTAGCTGAGATTACAGGTGTGTGCCACCACACCTGGCTAATTTTTGTATTTTTATTAGAGTTGGGGTTTCACCATGTTGTTCAGGCTGGTCTCGAACTCCTGACCTCGTGATCTACCCGCTTAGACCTCCCAAAGTGCTGGGATTACAGGCATAAGCCACCATACCCAGCCATTTCTAAGGCCTTTATTTATCAAATGCCCATGTTATCTTTACAAATCAAGGCAAAGTTTAATGATTTTATATCTACCCTTCACCTTACTTTCTCACTCAGTACTCAAAAGCACTACTCAATCACAGTTGGCTATGAAGATCTACCTCACTTTTATTAAGATTGATCCATAACTAATGAGATTAATTTATAACTAATAAAAATACGCTTCTTAAAGATGACCTCCAAATTACTTCTAGTATGAAGCCAAAAGATCATATGCCAGTAATACCAAAATTTTGCCTTCAGACACAGAAAATTTTCCCTTTCTGGTGTCTAGGCAATGCATATAGTATTTTATTAATTGAATATGCTTGTGCTCCAGACCTCATGGAGAACTCTAGTAAGCTGGACAGTACAAGGGCCATTTTTCATTAGCGTCAACTGCCATTTTGTGGTCTCTACTGAAACCAGCTATTTCCACATACTTTTGCATTAAGTTCCACAACAATATTTTAAGTTAGGCACTATGAACAGCATTCCATCACTGTCGAAACAATACCTTAGAGAATCAAAAAAATTTCTTTAAAATCTCCAGCACATACGTTGTAGAGGCAGGGTCCCAAACTGGATCTCTAGGATTCTTCTTTCTTCTATTTTTATTTTTTCCATAATAGAGCACCCTGGAGACTTGAAAAGACTCATCAGAGCTTGAATGGGTGGACCACAGATGTTCTGACTTCTTCCCCACAGTCCATGCCACCTGGCACCACCTGGCCCTGTGATCCAATGCCAGGTGGAAAGGCCACCTCATTCCATAACAATCAGAGCCTGGAATGAAAGCAGTGAAGCCAGCAGCTGCCCTTTCCTGTGTTCTGTTTTCATAGCAATTGCTGCTGAGATAATCAGATGTTTGTTCCAAGTGATAATTCCTTGTTTGTTTACCCTGGCCATTTGAGGCCCAAGCTAGGCCATGGCTGGCAAGATGAGAATTCAGCAGGGTGGCTTGTGACATCTGAGAGTGGGGAGGCAAAACTGGCACCAAGAAGTTTATTTGCAGCCAGAAATGAGCAGCAGGTAAGGTTTAGGTTTTCTGATATCCAAGAGGGAGGGAAAGTTCCAGATTTCAGGTATTTACTCTGAAAATTTAGGGGGTCTCTTATCAAAGGCAGAAATATGGGAAATAGGCTCAGAAAACTGAGGGGTCCTCTTGGAGTTCCTTACCCTCTCTTTGTCTTCTCTCCTTCAATGTAAAATGGAAGGAAGATAAACGGTAATGCTGTGATCATTAAATTAGAAAATGCATTCATCTATTTGGAAAATGCACATTTCCTGGAGTCTCTGTGTGTCCGGCATGGGCCAGTTGCAGCAGAGACAATAGAGAATGACATAAGAATGGTAGCTACTCATATAGAGCTTAAAGCTTTGTATATATCCCAGTATTTAACAAATAATCATTTTTTTATTATAATGTAATTGTACCAACTACTATGAAAATTATCCTGGAAACTCTCTCCTTTTTTGGCTCCTAGTGTGACAAAATCTTCTCTTTTTCTCCTAACTTACTAACCTCTTTATATTTCCAAACACTAAAGATCCTTAAAATGGTCTAAAATGCCCTATAAGATCTGTTTAGTTATTATCTCTTACTCCATAACTTATTGCTCTTCCTGTCACTGAGTCTACTTTGGTCATGTGATCAATGACTGCTAGGCATGCACACCTACCTCTATTTCAACTGCTTGCTTCACATCCACAAGAAATACTCTTACCTTAAGAATTTACAGGGCTTATTCTTTGATCCGCCCATCTGCTCAAATTTTACTTTTTCTTTGTGCCTTTCTCCAACCACCTTATTTTAAAATGCAACCCTGTTCACACCATTGCCACACATCTCTTGCATTATTTTTTCCCATATCAACTACCAGCACCTGACATACTTTATATAATAACATAATAAGCACCAATATGGCCAGCTAATAACTGTAAGATCAGACTCAATAAGGAGAGGAACTTTCACCTCTTTTTATTCACTGCTGTATTTGCAAGTACTCATATAATGCCTGGCATGTAGCAGTTTTGTGGATAAATATTTATTTAATACAGATATGAATGAATGAATAAATGAATGTGTAATAGAAGAAACAAAACTTGTCTGGGATTATTAAGAATTTTAAGTTGTTTCACTTGTAAAAAGTGTTGTATAGCTTTTACAGTGTTTTAATAACCTCGATCATAATTACAGTTATTGTTACTATTAGTGGACTTAGTAGGTTTCTGTAGTATCTGCATTAAGTAAATAAATTTATTCAGTTTCATGCTTACTGCACCTTCCTTTTCCAAACCATAGTTTCAATCATTCAGTGCGATGAAATGAATTTTCTCTGATGGAAAAAATAGCTTTCCCTCCTTTGTACATTATGTACAACCAAATGTGGTTCTCAAATACATCTGACAATACAGCTAAACTTGGTCGTGTCCTAACAGGGATCATAAAAGCTAGGGGAAGTTTATTAACATTTGCATATATTTTAGATTTTACCATGTACATTTTGAAAAAGCTGTGTTATGCATTTGATCAGACTCAGAACAGCCACGCAACAGAAGCTAATCTTGTTTTGCCTACACCTCATTCATTTCAAAGACAGCTTCAAAACACATTACCTATATTTAATAAGCTCCATAATACCTTTGTGAACTGGGCATAGATCTCAACATTATTGCACAAGGAAAGATAGTGGTGTGTTTTGGAGTCCAAATGATCAAGTTGGGAATGAAACAAGGGTCCAAAATTGTCATTAGAAGCATTCTTTTATATCTTCTGGAAATTTTGCTTTCATTTTTAAAAAATGCACAAATCAGTTGGAGGTATGATGAGTTACCCTTTCTGATACATATTTATATCCTGCTATTATGCCTTTAAATTGTCTTGGGATGCTAGTCTGCTATGCCTGCCCAATAAAGAAACAATGTGAGTTGGTATAGGGATATCAGTAATGCAGAAAGGATTAATAGATTTTAGTTCAATTTTGTAGTATAGCCAGAAATTTCAGAACACTTGACTCATGAATTTCTCAGTTTACAACTACAGACATCCAGAAAAAAAGGAAAAATCTTACATTCAGTTAAACATTAACATTGACTAGAAACATCACTTGAAATACACCACAGCCCTGCAGTCTTCAAAATTTTCAGTTGGAATCTGAGATTTGACTTACCAGGTAAGCAAGGACAATTTTGTTTCCTTATCTGTAGAACTGAAATAGCAAAACTGGGTTTGTTTTCAAAGGATGGATAGGATGATCAAATGCAATCATATTTATGACTTATTTTTGTGGATTAAAGGTATGTGTGAATATCATGATAAACATCATATTTGTGGTGAAAGGGGTTGAACATCATTTTTTTTTTCTTGAGATGGAGTCTCACACTGTTGCCCAGGCTGGAGTACAGTGGTGCAATCTCAGTTCACTGCAACCTATGCCTCACAGGTTCAAGTGATTCTCCTGCCTCAGCCTCCCAAGTAGCTGGGATTACAGGTGTGCACCTGCTAATTTTTGTATTTTTAGTAGATGCAGGGCTGTTGGGCCCCACAGGATCGTGGGGTGTCTCTTATGCTGTGCTGAGGTGCAGAATCTGAGAAACAAAGAGACAGGACACTGAAGAACTGGTGTAGAGCATCTGGACTCGGGGGGCCCTGCCACCTGTGAGCGGAGATCAGTGAGAGCCCCAAATGCCCAGAAGCATCTGTATTTATTATGTATAAGCAGAGGGCAGGGTCCTGAGTGAGGCCATCATCTATAGGCTTAGTAATAGGGCATACATAATCACGTGTGTCACAAGTAAGGGGGCCACTCCATATGTCATTTGGACAGAGAGGTGAGCTGTGCATAGTATGGGGCCGTGCCGTGCGCAGTAGTAGAAGGTCGTGTACAGAAAAGGGGTCCACCCCATTAGGTCACCGAGGCAAGGAGGTAGGCTGTGTGCAACAGGTGTTGTGTACAACACTTCTTATCTGGGGGCAGGAGACTTCAAAGAATTTCTAATAGAAGGATACTGTAAGCCAATGCAGTGCAAGCTGACAGACTTGTGATCTTCTCTAAGATATTTATGGGACGATGATTTGAGCTAGCACAGAAGCAAGAAAAGACTGACAGGGTGTACAGCTGCCGTGACTGGTCACACCAGAGGAGTTCTTCTCCCTCGGTTATTTCCAGGATCTCAGGCCTGAGGCCTACTTTACACAGGAACTGGATGCAAGGTACTACAACTCTTTTATCAGGAGGAGAGGCTCTTGCTTCAAGCCTGCCGTACAGCGCATGCCCTTTCAGGCAGGGACGCCACCGCCTGGGTCTTTGGTCCTTATCCTAATCTGGGTAGTTTCCCATGTACTGCTTCTGTTCTGTGACTGCTCTAGGCATTCCTCCTACTACAAACTACTATATGGTTATATAGAAGGATTCTATAAATCATCACTAAATGTGTCAGTACAGCTCCGACTACAATACTTATATGATTATATAGAAAGATTATATATAACTAAGTATGCTAGATATAAGTATTAAGTATGATTATATAAGTTAGATATATGTAAGCAGTAAGTTATACTTCAGGCACTAATTCTATAAACTAATATATGATTATATATAAAGGATTATATAAAGGAAATAGCTCAGTACTAACACTATAAACTACAGTTGTCCTTCCTTGGTGCCCATAGAGGGTGTTACCCACAAGTAGAGGGAGGTTTCGCCATGTTGGCCAGGCTGGTCTAAACGCCTGACCTCAAGTGATCCACCTGCCTTGGCCTCCCAAAGTAGCTGGGATTACCGGTGTGAGTCACTGTGTCCAAATCCATTTTTTTTTTTTGGCTCAAAATGATGTATAGGACAATACTCCAGAACACTATTCTTCACAAATATCAATCACTTTCATAGTTCTCATAAAAAATACAGTTATCCATGACACTGTTAGCCTATCTATATAAGGCAGATGCTAACTTTAAAGAGAAAACCAAGAATAAGGGGTACAGCAAGAATTTGGCCAAGGGATGGTGTTTCTTGCATAAGACATCTCTGCGCACACACATACACACACACACATGCACACACACAATTGAAATTATGTGAATTAATCCTTCTTTACTAATATTACTAAATGCTATTTGTTGAAACATTTGTTTATATTTTAAAGTGTTTTTAAGCTATAACTACATTTAAATAACTATGGCTAATTTTTTTTAGAAAAAAAGTATAGCTCTGTGTAAAAATATTGTAGGACATTTTTTAACCTAAAAGCATTCATAATATATTTAAGTAATCATTTAACTAGACCTGATGAATTAGATGTAGCTATCACTCCCCCAGTAATTAAAGTCTGATATTTTGCTATCATCATCAGTGCTGAGCCTATTGGGAATCTCAGCTCTTTGGAGTAATACTAAATAGTTCCTTCTCCCTTCTGGAGAGGGAGGACAAGAAGGTTGGAAAACCTTATATTTCACATTTTTACAGAGCAAGTGCCTTCATAGTTATGGAGGAATTAATGAATTAATCTTTTATTGTGACATTAAAAATAATAATTTTGTTTAATGTTTCAGCGAAGAGATATTAAACTCTCTGATTATCTCATTTAATGCCTTGAGTTGAGTCCTATCTCTCCATTTTACAGCTAAGAAAAACCGAATCCATGAAAAAGACACGGTGAATGGCTTTTTTATTTATACTATGGTATAAATTATTGAAAAATAAAGATGAGCCAAGCATGGTGGTTCACTCCTGCAGTCCCAGCACTTTAGTAGGATGAGGCAAGAGTATTGCTTGAGTCCAGGAGTTTGAGACCAGCTTGGAACACTTAGTGAGATCCCATCTCTATAAAAAAGCTGAAAAATTAGCCAGATCCAGAAGCAAATGACTGTGGCCCCAGATACTTGGGAGACTGAGGTGGTAGGATTGCTTGAGCCTAGGAGGTTGAGGTTGCAGTGTGCCATGATCATGCCACTGCACTCTAGCCTGGGCAACAGAGCAAGACTCTGTCAATTAAAAAAAATGACAGACAAATCAATCTCTGCTTTTAAAAATATACATTTTACAAATTTACATGTTAAATGGGTATAAATATATGATCTGGCTCACCTGCTAAGGTACTCGTACCCCTGCAATCAGTCTTCAAGAGAGCCTCAGATTGATCCTTTTAAAATCCAAGTCATATAATGTCACTCATTCTCTATGTCATTTTCCATCTTTCCCAGAACAAGAGCCAGTGTTCACAATTGCTTCAGTACCCTACCTGGTCATTCTGTCTTGAACTGTATTAACTAACAACCACTCTCTGCCTCACTTCATCCCATCACAAAACCCAGACTCTGATGCTGTTCTTCAAATACAAGCGCATTTCTGCTTCAGAACCTTTTCTGCTTGGATCCACATTACTAACTCCAGTGTTTCTTTAAGTGTGCTTAAATGCCCACTTACGGAA
The DNA here is from genome assembly GCA_004027715.1 of Plecturocebus donacophilus. Classification (NCBI taxonomy): domain Eukaryota; kingdom Metazoa; phylum Chordata; class Mammalia; order Primates; family Pitheciidae; genus Plecturocebus; species Plecturocebus donacophilus. The sequence continues at coordinate 63,386 of PVKP010005695.1, read as the reverse complement.
AGGTGCCCTCAAAGCAGTAGGCCTGGTCTATTCTCCCCAGGGCTAGAGGATGCAGCCCAGAAGTGCTGAGCCCTTGGCCCCATGAAGTCATCCAGAAACAAAGCCAGTTGACTGAACACCACTTATACCACTTTCAGACACTCAAGGGCATCAAAGAATATAAAGGCAAAAACCCTTATCCAAAAAACAGCAACTTCAAAGATGGAAAGAATATCAGCTCACATAGACGAGAAAGAACCAGCACAAAAACCTTAGCAACTCAAAGAGCCAGAGTATCTTCTTACCTACAAATAACTGTACTAATCCCTCAACAATGGTTCGTAAACAGATGAAATTGCTGGAATGATGGATATAGAATTCCGAATCTGGATGGCAATGAAGAACATTGAGATTTAGGAGAAAGTTGAAACCCAAGCCAAGGAATCTAAAGAATTCAGGGAAAAGGTACAAGAGCTAAAAGATGAAATGGCTACATTAACATAAAAACAAACTGATGTGATAGAACTGAAAAATTCATGATAAGAATTTCATAATATAATACTAAGCATTAACAACAGAATAGACAAAGCTGAGGAAAGAATCTCAGAACTTGAGGAATGGTTCTTCAAATCAGTTCAGCCAGACAAAAATAAAGAAAAAATAATAAAAAAATAATGAACAAGAATTCAGAGAAATATGGGATTACATAAAGAGAGCAAACCTATGACTCACTGGCATTGCTAAAACAGAGGGAGAGATAGCAAGCAACTCAGAAATCTTATTTGAGGATATTGTCCATGAAAATTTTTCCCAATCTTGCTAGAAAGGTCAACATTCAAATTTAGGAAATTCAGAGAATCTCTGTAAGATATTATACAAGATGACCACTGCCAAGACACACAGTAGTCAGATTCTCTAAACTCAACATGAGAGAAAAAAATGTTAAGGCAGCTAGAAAGAAGAGGTAGATCATCTACAAGGAGAACCCCATTAGGCTAACCGTGAGCACTCAACAGAAACTCTACAAGTCAGAAAATATTGGGGGCCTATATTCAGCATCTTTAAAGAAAAGAAATTCCAACCAAAAATTTTATATTCAGCCAAACGAAACTTCGTAAGTGAAGGAGAAATAAAATCCATTTCACACAAGCAAATACTAAGAGAGTTCATTACCATAAGAGCTGACTTAGAAGAAATCCTTAATGGAATGCTAAACATGGAAACAAAAGACTATTACTGTCCACAACAAAAACAAACAATCCTATGGATATATTGATATGCTACTGATTTTTGTACATTAATTTTATATCCAGAAACCTTGCTGATGCTGTTTATCAGATCTAGGAACTTTTGGACAGAGACAGTAAAAGAGGTATAAAATCATGTCACCTGCAAACAGAGATAGTTTGACTTACTCTGTTACTATTCGGATTACTTTTCTTTCTTTTGCCTGATTGCTCTGGCTAGGACTTTCAGTACTAGGTTGACAGGAATAGTGATAGTGGACAATCTGGTTTTGTTTCAGTTCTCAAGGGGAATGCTTTTCGCTTTTGCCTGTTCAGTATGATATTGGCTGTGGATTTGTCATACATGGTTCTTATTATTTTGAGTTATAGTCCTTCAATGTCTACTTTATTAAGGCTTTTAAACATGAAAAGATGCTGAGTTTAATCAAATATTTTTTTCTGCATCTATTGAGATGATCATGTGGAGTTTATTTTTAGTTTTATTTATCTGATGAATCACATTTATTGATTTGCATATATTGAAACAAACTTGCAACCAAGAGATAAAGTCTACTTGATCCTGGTGGATTAGCTTTGTGATATACTGCTAGATTCAGTTTGCTCGTATTTTGTTGACGAATTTTACATCTATTTACATCAAAGATATTGGCCTGAAGTTTTCTTTTGTGCTGTGTCTATGAAAGGTTTTGGTATCAATAAATGTTGGACTCACACAATAAGTTCAAGAAAGAGTCACTCCTCTTTGATTTTTTGAAATAGTTTCAGTGAGAATGGTACCAACTCTTCTTTAATTATCTGGTAGAATTTGTACATCAATCCATCTGGTTTGAGAATTTCAGGTTGGTAGGCTTTTTATTACTCATTCAATTTTGAAATGTTATTGGTCTGTTCAGGGATTTCATTCCTTTCTGCTTTAGTCTAAGGAGATAACATGTTATCAGGAACTTATCCATTTTTTTCTAGGTTTTCTGTTTTGTGTGCATAGAGATATTTGTACTAGTCTGTCATGGTTTCTTTTTTTTAATTTCTGTGGGGCTGATGGTAATATTTCCTTTAGCATTTCTGACTTTGCTTATTTGGATCTTCTCTCTTTTTTCCTTAACAGTCTAGCTATTGGTCTATCAGTTTTATTTGTTCAAAGAAGCAACTTCTTGTTTCACTGATCTTTTGTATGGATTTTCACATCTCAATTTAATTCATTTCAGCTCTTGTTTGGTTATTTTGTATCTTCTGCTACCTGTGGAATTGGTTTGTTCTTGGCTTTCTAGTTCTCCAAGATGAGATGTTAGGTTGTTCATTTGAGATATTTCTAATTTTTATGTGCATGTTTAGCACAACAAACTTTTCTCTTAACACTGCTTTAGCTGTGTCCCAGAGTCTTTGTTATATTATAACTTTCTTTCCATTAGTCTTGATTTTGGCCTTAATTTCATTGTTTACCCAAAAGTTATTCAGGAACAGTTTGTTTAATCTTTATATAATTGTATGGTTTCCAGCACACATGGTACCAAATCAAAAATGGCAATAGCATTCACAGTAGCCACAGGAAAAAAGAATACTTAGGAATACAACAAAGCAAGGAGATGAAAGACCTCCACAAGGAGAATCACAAACACTGGTGAAGGAAATCAGAGATGATACAAACAAATGAAAAAACATCCCCTACTCAAAGTTAGAAAGAATCAATATTGTTAAAATGACAGTGCTACCCAATGCAATATACAGATTCAATGCTATTTCTATCAAACTACCAAAGAGATTCTTCATAAAATTAGAAAAAAAAACTGTTCTAAAACTCACTTGGAAGCAAAACAAACAGCTGGACTAGCCAGAGCAGTCCTAAGCAAAAAGAACAAAGGATGTATCACATTACCTGATCCTAAATGGTATTACAAGTTTACAGTAACCAAAACAGGTTGGTACTGGTATAAAAACAAACACATAGACAAACAGAACAGAACAGAGAGTGCAGGAAGAATGCCAAACACCCGCAACCACCCGATCTTCAAACAAGTGGATGAGGACAAGAAATGGTAATAGGGTTCCCTATTCAATAAATGGTGCAGCAATAAACGGAGAGCCATAGTCGGAAGTTGGAAACTGGACCACTTTCCTATTCCATATAGAAAAATCAACTCAAGATTCATTAAAGACTTACTTGTAAAATTTAAAACTACTAGAGCTTGAATAAATCCTAAGAAATACCGTTTGATACATAGGTCCTGGCAAAGATTTTATGATGAAGTCACCAAAGCAATTACAACAAACAACAAAAATTGACAATTGAGATCTAATTAAATTTAAGAGCTTCTGAACAGCAAAAGAAACTATCAACAGAGTAAATAGACAACCCACAGAATTGGAGAAAATGTTTGTGAACTCTGCATCCAGTAAAGGTCTAATGTCCAGAATCTGCAAGTAACTTAAACAAATTAACAAACACAAACAAACAATACCATTTAAAAAACTGGGCAAAGGACATAGACACTTCTCAACAAAAGACATATACATGACCAGCAAGCATATGAAAAAATATTGAACATCATTGATTATTTGGGAAATGAAAATCCAAACTACAATGAGATATTATCTCATACCAGTCAGAATGGCTATTAAGTCAAAAAAAAAAATACAGATGCTGGTGAAGCTGTACAGAAAATTTACATTCCCACAGCTTATACACTGCTGACATTAATGTAAATTAGTTCAGCCACTGTGGAAAGAAGCTTTGCAATTTTTCAAAGAACTTAAAACTATCATTCAACCCAGCAGTTCTGTTGTTGGGTTTATACCTAAAATAATATACATCATTCTGCCAAAAAGACATGCATGCTTGTTCACTGCAGCACTGTTCACAATATTAAAGACAGGGAATTAACTTAGAAGTCTATCAGTGGTAGACTGGATAAAGAAAATGTGGTATATATACACCACAGAATACTACACATTCATAAGAAAGAACAAAATCATGTCTTTTTCATCAATATGAGTGGAGCTAGAGGCCATTATCATAAGTGAATTAACACAGAAAACCACATACTGCACATTCTCTCTTATAAGCGTGAGCTAAATATTGGAGCTAAACATGGACACAAATAAGTGAACAACAGACACTAGGGCCTTACTTGAGCGTGGACAGTGGTAGGAAGGTGAGGATAGAAAAATGAAGAATTGTCTATTGGGTACTGTGCTCATTAGTTGGATAAAGAAATAATCTATACACCAAACATCTGCTACAGACATTTTACCCATGTAACTACTTGGCACATGTACCCTGAAACCTGAAAGTTGGAGGAGAAAAGTAAGAAAACAATGAAATGAAAGACTAAAGAAGTCTCAATTAGAAAAGATCTTATGGAGCATTTGAGATAAGAACTGAATAAGGTAATAAGGAGCCAGCCCTGAGGGAAAAATGAGCACAGAAAATTCCACCCAGGACTAAGAGAGCTTGTGATGGACCTAAGTGGGGTGTAATCTCTGCTTGTTTGAGAAACAGAAAAAAGGAGAATGTGGCTTATGTGTAGAGAAAAAAAGTGAAAGGAGGAGAGGATCTGGCTGAAGAAGATAGGGATCAGTGTTGTTTGCTGTGAGCCACAGTAAGAAGAGGAATTTGATTCCCAGTACAATGGGAAGCTTTTATTCATATGTGCATAGCCAAAATCATGGAGACTATATGATATCAGCGATAGAGCTAAAAAAAAAATGAATCATCTTCTCAACAAAAAATGAAGCTTCCTTTTAAAACTCAGGCCCAACCAACTAAAACAATCTTGTCAGGTGAATATGACCTGCTTTTTCATGGGATTAGCTAGAATTGTACTGTCTAAAAATTCCACTTCAAAATCAGTATGTGTCAGTTTCTCTCCTTTATAGAGATTGTAGTCAGCTTTCCTTATGAAACTGAAAGACTTGATCAATGGACCCTCAATTTGCCTAATCCCCACTGTTCTGCACTTATAGATGCTTTAATTTTAATTTTGCTTGAATAATTTGGCCAATATGTTCATATATTTTAGTCTATTACTGAAGTATTTTCAGGGCAGATTAAATGTTTATACTGTTCAAAATTAGATAATTAGAACTAATTAGATAATTTTATTTTATTAAATTTATTAAATAAAATTAGATAATTTTATGTCTTTGAGTGAAAGAAATAATGCAAAAAACAAGCAAACAAAAAGTATTGAAATCCTGAAGAAGGTGCTAATGAAGACATTCACATTTTGACAAATAAATGCAGAGGAATCCAAAATATAGAGAAAACCAGAATGACATTCCTTTGAAAATAACACACTATTCTTGATATTATTTTTAATAAGTTGGGAATCAACTTATTAAAGTTATCAATCTTAGTGAGTGAAAATGACTAAAGGGATACATAGGTGTGTGTGTGTGTGTGTGTGTGTGTGTGTGTGTGTGTGTGTGTGTGTCTGTGTACATGGGTATAGGTAATATATTCCCTCATTTCCTTGATTACTGCCCATTAGCTGTGAATAAATACTCTCAGTATGATAAATTACCCTATGACCTACAATATAATAATATAATGTAACACAGATACTATAATTATAAATTAATATATATTGTTAAATTACACTCCTATAGATAATACATTAATTCTGTATTATATATAATAATACAATATGATTATATTAATATAATTGTATCATAATGTAATAATAATATACAGGAGACATCACTTGCATATCTGTACACTTACTAACTTACCAATATCCATCACATGTACCATCTTGCTTAATATGAGAACTAAGTAGTTTTGTTCTCGGAAGCAGCAGAAACTTCTTTTGAATAGCCATGGGGAAAATTGTTAAAAATTGTCTCAAAAGTGGATATCCATATTAATTAGTGCCTAAATCTTCTTCTCTAATACTAAATATAATCAATCTCTTAAATATTTCTAAATAGCTAGAAGAGATTCAAATTTCCAATAATTCAAAATTCCTAAGATAAAGACAAGACAAATATTTAAAATAACAAATGCCTTAATTTTACTGATTTGGTCTTTAAAAATTATATCAATATATTTTTAATTTTTGTAAATTTGTATGTATAAATAGGTGTGTGTGCACAAACACACAGACACACACACACACGTATAGAGAGAGAGAGAGAAAGTTATTTGAGCTCTGTTTTTTTGTTTGAATTTTTTTTACTTTTTTGATTTAGGAACTAGTTGCATATATATATGCAATATATATGCTATATATATATGCATGCTACAAATATGCTATATATATGCAATATATATGCTATATAGAGAGAGACAGTTTGCAAATATTTTCTCTCATTCTGTGGGTTGTCTTTTCACTTTGTCAATTTCCTTGGCTGTGCAGAAACTTCTTAACTTGGTATGCTCCCATTTGTCCATTTTTTCTTTGTTTCCCTGTGCTCTTGGGATATTACTGAAGAAATCCTGGCTTAGACCAATGTCCTGGAGAGTTTTCTCAATGTTTTCTTTTAGCAGTTTCTTAGTTTGATTTAATTATTTTAATCAATTTGGATTTTATTATAGTATACAATGAGAGATAAAATCTAGTTTCATTCTTTTGCATATGAATATCTAGTTTTCCTAGTACAATTATTGAAGAAACTCTCCTTTCCCCATTGTATGTTCTTGGCACCATTGCCAAAAATAACTTCACTGTGTTTGTATGACTTTATTTCTGTGTTCTCTGTTCTGTTCTATTGATCTATATGTCTTTTTAAATGCCATAACCATGCTGTTTTGTTCACTATAACTCTGTATTATAATTTGAAGTCAAGTAATGGGCTTCTTCCAGTTTTGTTCTTTTTGCTTAGGATAGCTTTTGCTATTCTAGGTCTTTTATGGTTTCACATACATTTTAGGATTTTTTTTTTTATTTCTGTGAAGAACATTGTTAGTATTTTCACAGGGATTACATTGAATCTGTAGATTGCTTTTAGTAGTATGGATATTTCAACAATATTGATTCTTACAAACCATAAACATGGAGTATCTTTACCTTTATTGTGTCCTTTTCAATTTCTTGCATTAGTGTTTAACAGTTTTTATTGTAGAGATCTTTCACTTCTTTGATTAAGTTTATTGCAGTATATGATATTTTATTTGTAGTTCTTGTAAGTGAAATTACTTTCTTGTTCTCCTTTTCATATTATTCTCTGTTGGCTATAGAAATATTACTGACTTTTGTTTGTTGATTTTGTATTCTGCAAATTTACTGAGTTTTTATAAGTTCTAACATTCTTTTTGTGGAGTCTTTACATTTTTCAAAATATAAGGTCATATCATCTGCACCAAGGATAATTTGACTTCTTTCTTTCCAGTTTGGATGTCTTTTATTTATTTCTTTTGTGTGATTGCCCTAGTTAGGACATCCTGTTCTATGTTGAATAACAGTAGTGAAAGTAGATATTCTTGTCTTTTTCCAGACCTTAGAGGAAAGGCTTTCAGTTTTTTCCTGTTGAGTATGATACCATCTGTGGATCCGTTTTATATGGCTTTTATTGTGTTTAGGTATTTCCTTCCATACCCTGATGTTGCTTTTGAGATGGAGTTTTGCTCTTGTTCCCCTGGCTGGAGTGCGATGGCACGATCTCGGCTCACTGCAACCTCAGCCTCCCAGGTTCAAGTGATTTTCTTGCCTCAGCCTCCTGAGGGCTGGGATTAAAGGTGCCCGCCACCACATTCAGCTAAATTTTTGTAGTTTTAGTAGAGATGGGATTTCACCATGTTGGCAAGGCTGGTCTGGAACTCCTGACCTCAGGTGACATGCCCTCCTTGGCCTCCTGGCCCTGAGATTTTTTCTTTCTTTGCTTTTTTTTTTATTACCAAGGAATGTTGAATTTTATCAAATGCTTTTTCAGCATTAATTAAAATGATCATATGATTTTTGCCTTTCAATTTTTTGATACGACATATCACATTCGTTGATTTGTATATGTTGAATTATCATTGCATCCCTTGGATAAATCCTGCTTGGTCATGATGAGAGACCTCTTTAATGTGTCATTGAATTAAGTTTGCTAATATTTTGCTGAGATTTTCACATCAATATTCATCGTGGATAATGGCCTACAGTTTTTTTTTTTATTATTATTCATGTGTCCTTGTCTGGTTTTGATATAAGTGTAATACTTGCCTTGTAGAATGAGTTTGGAAGTACTCCCTCCTCTATTTTCAGAATAGTTTGAGTAGAATTGATATTTTTTTTAATATATGCTTTTAAAATTCAGCAGTGAAGCCTTTGGATCCTGGGCTTTTCTTTGCTGGGAGACTTTTTATTATAGCTTCAATCTTATTATTTATTTTAAATGTATGCAGGTTTTAGATTTGCTCATGAATTAACCTTGGTAGGTTATATGTGTCTAGGTATTTACCCATTTTTTTTTTCTAGGTTGTCCAATTCATTGACAGATAGTTGCTCATTGAAGTTTCTAGTGATTTTTTGAATTTCTGCAGTATCACTTGTAATGTCTCCCTTTCATTTATAATTATACATATTTGAGTGTTCTCTCTTTTTTCTTAATCTATCTAAAGATTTGTCAATTTTGTTTATCTTTCAAGAAAACCAAATGTTTGTTTCATTAATCTTCTGTAAATTTTTGTTTTAATTTCATCTATTTCTGCCCAAATTTTTATTCTTTTTTCTTCTGGTAACTTTCATTTTTGGTTTGCTCTTGCTTTTCTAATTCTTTAGGATGCATTGTGAGGTTGCTATTTGAAATTTTTCTACTTTTTTTGATGTATAGACATTGCTATAAACTTCCCTCTTAGTACTGCTTTTGCTCTATTCCATACACTTTGGTATGTTGTATTTCAATTTTCATTTTCCCAAGAAATTTTAAAATATATTTCTTTATTTCTTCATTTACCCAATAGTCATTCAGAAGCCTATTGTTAAATTTTCATGTATTTTTATAGTCTGCAAAGTTCCTCCTGTTATTGATATCTAGTTTTACTACATTGTGGTCAGAGAAGATACTTAATATAATATCAATTTTTTGACTCTCTAAGAGACTTGTTTTGTGGTATTACTTATTTTCTATCCTTGAGAGTGACCCAGGTGCTGAGGATAAGAATGTGCCTTCTTCAGCCATTAGATAAAAGCTTCTGTAAATGTCTATTATGTCCATTTGGTCTATAGTCCTGATTAAGTCTAAAGGTTTTTTTTTAATTATTATTATTTTATGTCTGGATGATCTGTCCAATGCTGAAAACGGGATGTTGAAGTCTGTAGCTATTATTATATTCGGATTTATCTCTCTTTAGCTCTAATAATATTTGCCTTATGTATCTAGGTGCTCCAGTGTTGGCTACATATATATCTATAATTATTATATTCTCTTACAGAATTCACCTTATTACGGTATAATGAACTCCTTTGTCTTTTTATAGATTTGTCCTAAAATATATTTTGTATGGTATAAGCACAGCTGCTCCTGCTTTTTTGGTTTTCATTTTCATGAAATATCTTTTTACATTTTGTTATTTTAAGTTTATGTGTGCCTTTGTAGGTATAAAATGTGTTTCTTGCAGACAGCAGATCACTGGGTCTTGTACTTTCAATCCAACAAGCCTCTTTATGTTTTTTTTAATTGGAGGGCTTAGTCCATTTACATTCAAAGCTATTATTGATAGGTAAAGAGTTACTTCTCACATTTTCTTACTTGTTTTCTGGGTGTTTTATTGTTTTCTCTTCCTTCTTTCCTTACTATTTTTTCTTTATGTGAAGGTGGTTTTCTCTGGTTATATATTTTAATTTCTTGCTTTTTATTTTTTGTGTATCTGTTGTAGCATTTTTTTAAGGGTACCATGAGGGTTGGAAATATTAATAGCATCTTATAACACATATTTTAAATTGATGTCAACTTAGCACTGATTGCAAAAACAAACTAATTAATGAAGAGAAAACTAATATAAACTGTCCACTTTAACTTCATTCCTTGCCACTTTTTGACTTTTGCTGTTTCTATTATATCTTATTCCACTATCTATGTCTTGAAAAGTTGTTGTATTTTTTGTTTGTTTGTTTGTTTGGTTTTTTTGTTTGTTCGTTTTTGGTTTTTTTAGACAGAGTCTTACTCTGTCACCCAGGCTGGAGGGCAATGGTGTGATCTTGGTTCACTGAAACCTCTGCTTCCCAGGTTCAAGCAATTCTCCTGCCTCAGCCTCCTGAGTATCTGGGATTATAGGTGTGTGCCACCACGCCCAGCTAATTTTTTTATTTTTAGTAGAGATGAGGTTTCACCATTTTGGCCAGGCTTGTCTCAAATTCCCCACCTCATGATTCACCCACCTCGGCCTCCCAAAGTGCTGGGATTTCAGGCATGAGACACCATGCTCAGCCTTGTAGTAATCATTTTTGATAAGTTCATCATTTAGTCTTTCTACCCAAGATATGAGTGGTTTACATACTACAATTGCAGTGTTAAAATATTCTGTGTTTTTTTGTGTACTTATTATTACCATGAGTTTTGTACCTTCAGTTAATTTCTTATTACTCATTAACATTCTTCTTTTTTAGATTGAAGAAATTCCTTTAGCATTTATTGTAGAACAGGTCTGGAGCTGAAAAAAAATACTTCTGCTTTTTTTTAGGGGGGGAGGGCTGGGAAAGTCTTTATCTTTCCTTCATGTTTGAAGGATATTTTCAGTGAATATACATTTGCAGGATAAAATACTTTTTTCCTTCAGCACTTTAAATATCTCATGCCACACTCTTCTGGCCTTTAAGGTTTTCACTGAGAAGTTTGCTGTCAGACATATTAGAACTCCTTTGTATGTTATTTGTTTCTATTCCCCTGCTGCTCTTAATATCCTATCTTTATCCTTGATTTTTGAATGTTCGAATATGAAATGCCTTGAGGTAGTCTTATTTGAGTTAAATCTGCTTGGTGTTCTATAACCTTTCTGTAAGTGAAAGTTGATATATTTCACTAGGTTTGGAATTTATCTTTAATTATCCCTTTAAATAAGTTTTCTATGATGATCTCTCTCCATACTTACTCTTTTAGGCCAATAACTCTCAGATTTGCCCTGTTTGAAGCTATTTTCTATATCTTATTATTGTGCTTTATTATTTTTATTCTTTTTCGTTTTGTGTCTTTACCTGAATATTTTCAAATAGTCTGTCTTTAAGCTCACTAATGCTTTCTTTCTCTTGTTCAGTTTTGCTATTGAGAGACTCTTCAGTATGTCAAATTTTTCAACTGAGAATTTCTGCTTGATTTAAAAAAATGATTTCAATCTCTTTCTTAAATTTATCTAATAGGATTCTGAATTCCTTCTCTATGTTATCCTGAACTTAATGGACATTCCTCAAAACAGTTATTTGAATTCTCTGTCTGAAAGGTCACCTACCTCTGTTGCTCCAAGATTGGTCACTGCTACCTTATGTAGTTTGTTTGATGAGGTCATGTTTTTTCTGGAGTGTCTTGCTGTTGGATGTTTAGCAATACTTATGCACTAAAGAGTAAGGTATTTATTGTAGTATTTGCAGTCTGCGCTTGTTTGTACCTGTCCTTCTTTTGAAGGTATTCCAAGTATTCAAAGGGAATTGAGTATTGTGACCTAAATTTTTGGTCACTGCAGCCATATCTTCACTAGGGGGTGCCTCAAGCTTAGAAGACTGTGACTCTTGCAGACTCATGGAGGTGTCACCTTGGTGGTCTTGGATATGATCCCAGAGAATTCCTTGGATACCAGGCAAAGACTCTTTACTTTCCCTAACTTAACCTCAAACAGAGTCTCTCTCTCCATGCTGAGCTACCTGGAGCTCATGGGGAGGGGTGATACAAGGACCACTGTGGCTTACCACAACTGAGACTGCACTGGGACTGACTTGAAGCCAGCCCAGCACGGGGTGTTTCTTGCCCAAGGCCTGTAGCAATCCTTGTCTCGTTACTGCTGATGTTCATGCAAGGCCCAAGTGTTCTTCAATCACCAAGTGGTTAATCCAGCCAGGCTTGTGCCCTTCCTTCAGGGCAGTGACTAACCCTTGGCTCAGGGCAGATCCTGGAATATCATCTGGGAGCCAAGGCCTGGAGGTGGGAAACTTGGGAATCTGCCTGGTATTCTATCTACTGTTGCTGAGCTGACCCAAGCCATAGACAAAGTCCTTCCGATTCCTCCCTCTCCTTTCCTCATACAGAAGAATTCTCTCCCATGGCCACCACTCCCCAGGATCATGGTGATCATGAAGAGCCCTCCCACAGGGCTCTTCAGTCAGCTTGTGTTGAATGTTTCCAGGCCTGCATCACTCTCTTCAGGTAGTGATCTTCCCTCTGGTCCAGGATGAGCCCAGAAATGCTGTCCAAGAGCCAAGGCTTGGAATTGGTTGGTGCTGTACCCCACTGTGGTGGAGCTGGTGTGCAATCCCCTTTACTTTTTTTTTTTTTCACAGAGAATGTATCTCCCCATGGCCACCACAGCTACTGGGAATGTGCTGGGTCATATCTGAAGCAGCCGTCACTGCCCTGTTTTCACCTAAGGCCCTCTGTGAGAACTGCCTGGGTACCACTGATGTTCATTTAAGGCCCAAGGGCTCTGTAGTCAGCAGGTGATGAATCCTGCCCAGACTGTTTTTTTACCTTCAAAGCTGCAGGTTCCCTCTTTCCCAGGGTGTGTCTAAAAATGTCTTCTGGGTTCTAGGGGCCTGGAATGGGGATCTCAGCACTCTTCCCAGTGTCCTATCCTGCTGTAGCTGAGCTTTCATCCAAGTTTCAAGGCAAAGCCCTCTTTATTCTTTTCTTTCCCCTCCTCTCCTCCAGCAGAAGGAGCTATGAGATGCACTGCACTCCCTTGGCTGTCCTGGCCAGTGTCTCACTGGGTCATGTGTGCCCCATGTCAACTGGCTCTGAGCCTAGCACAACACCCAGACTTGCCCAGGAATTGTGGTTATTGTTGGCTACACTGGCTTTCAAGTATATTTTGAACCCCATAGCACTTGAACCCATGGTGGTGTGGCTAGCCAGAAGTCAGGTTCTGAATGCTGCCCCTCCAGCAGAAGCTGATAAAATGCTGCCTCCATGGATGTCAGCTGAATTATGTCCCATGTTGCTTTCTGCTCTAGAAGGGCAGTACTGAGTTTCAATGCAAAGTCCCACAATCACTGTACTCTCTCTCTCTCAAGTATATAGATTTTCTCTGTGTGATTCGTGGACAATGCTAGGGGGTAAGGGTGGGGGTGGAAGTGTCAGCAATTCAAGACTGTCTTTCTTACCCTTTTTAGTGACTCTTTCAGTGATATTATGTTTAAACCAGGTACTGAGGTTACTCACCTGAGTTTTGGTACTTAGGAAGGTGCTTTCTTATGTGGATATTTTTTTTCCAATTTGGTGTTCCAACAGGAAGGATGATCACTGGATGCTTCTATTGGCCATCCTGCTCCACATTTTTCTCTGGAAAAGCCCATATATTAAATTATCACATGTACTCACAAATGCATCCATTATGTATCAATAAAAGTAAAATTTTAAAAATATAAAAATAATAAAGGCTCCTTGGAGAAATGGCTGATTCTTGGGTTGATGCAAGGTATATCAGAATGAACCTGGAGTATCTTCTAATAACAAAAGTTAAAGTACTTAAGGAAATAAAAGTATGGGAGTATGCCAAAGGGGAACCTAGGGTCCATTAGGAAGGGTTCCTGCTTGTTAAAGTTGGAAACATTTTAGTAACAATTTAAATAAAATCATTTTGGACTATAAATCAAAATGCAATGTGAACATTCTTGAGTCAACACTGACACAAATAATTGAATAAATAGATTAGTAGGGAGAAAGAGACAAATCTCTCATACAGAAGAATTCCAAATAACTTATGTAGACACTTCACCATCATAACTCCTTATTCATTAAGTGCAGCCTGTGCATAGTGACTTATTTCTAATGAATACAATATGGAAAGGGGAAAAATATAACTTTACAGTGGAGAAATCTGACAAACATGACCTCAGCTAGTTGATCAAGGTCAACATAAGAATGAAAAGTCATGTTGATAGTATGTTCCTTTGATCTGACTAAATGAAAATGGCACTTTACCTCTGTGATCTTTCTCCCAAAAATATGTAACACCAATCTAATCAGGAGAAAAACATCAAAAAAGCCCATTTGATAAGTACTCAGCAAAACCATCAAGATCATTGTTTTAGTCAGCTTGGGTGCCATAACAAAATAATGTAATCTAGGTGCCTTAAATAACAAGAGTTTATTTTCTCTCACTTCTGGATGCTGGCACAGATTAGAATACCAACATGATTGGGCTCTGATGAGGGCTGTCTTCCTGACTTGCAGACAGCTGCCTTTCTGCTATGTCTTCTCATCGTGGACAGAAAGAGAGAAAAAAAAACTCCTTAGTGTCTGCTTATAAGGGCACTAATCGCATCTTGAGGCCTCCATACTCATGACCTCATCTAACTCTAATGATGTCTCAAAGGCCCTTACTCCAAATACCATCATATTGGGAGTTAGGGCTTTGAAATATGAATTTAGAAGAAATCATAGTTAATTTCATAATAGTTATTAATAAGGAGAAAATTTTGATAATCTGCCACAACCAACGGGAACCTAAGGAACTACAGCACTACATGCATATGGTATTCTAGATGGGATTATGGAATGAAAAAAAGGATAAGTGAAAAGTAAGGAAATCCAGGTAAAATATGAATATTAGTTACCTAGAAGGTACAAATATTGGTTTACTAATTATTACAGATGTACCATGCTAATGTAAAGTGTTAATAATAGAAGAAACTGACTATGAGGCCTATGGGAATTTTGTGACCTGTCTTTGCAATTTTTCTGTAAATCTAAAGCTGTTCTAAAAAACAAAGTTAATTTTAACACAGGCAAAATTAGAGGGTCATTTTAAAAACCTAAACCAGGATAAGCTGGTTAACTGCAGATCCTTTTCCCATTACTAACCACAAACTCTTTTAAATATCCTGTCTAATCTATCTGTTTGGCAACCATTGGGTGGCAGAGGTCTCTACAGGTTAATTAAGTTGTTGTGTATATGGGTGTGTGTTTTTTTAAGCATTTACATTTGTGTGCTATGCACTCTTTTTTTTTTCCTAGTTCCTTGGGCCATTTCACCCTTTGCCCCCCATTTTGCCATTACAAAGTGCTGGGTAAATTCCAATTGGCCTTTTTACACAGCCTTTATTAGGTAGACCTTATGTTGTATAATCTTTATTGCTGTGCAGACATCAGCTAATTAATCTGTGTAGTATCCTTCTGACATGACAATTTCATTCACTATTTTTATAGTGTGGAAAACTAACAGCTAAGTGACTTTTTTGACCCTTACCACAAGTTCATTCAAATGTTAACTAAATTTTTAGTCCAAAATTTCTAACGTACACAAAAGGGAAGGTTGGACTTAGAAGAGATCTTAAAAGTACTCTAATCTATCCCTTTCAAACATTTATAATTTCTACCATAACATATTTGATGGGTCATCCATCCCAGGCTCTCTCGGAACAGTTCCAATACTTAAGAACTCACTGTCTCATAAGGCAGCTCAGAAGGGAGGATATTGGAACTGGTGAATAATTATGGAAATAGAGTTCAGTGCCACCGTCATGATTGTTCTTATTAGACATCACCTCATTGTGGTGCTCTGAAATGTGTTATCCCGTGACTTCAGCTATTTGTTTCTTGTTGTGCCTTTCAGAGCAATACAAAGCAAAGCACTTTTAAGGTAGCTGAGAGCCAAGAAAAGACAGTGAACTGTGAAGAAGACAATGAGTCTTTGATTCCACTTCTGGAGCAACAGATAAAGGTAAATAAAAATAATTCATTAAAAAAATTAAATCACTGATTAAAGAACGACACTGGAAAATGTTAATAGAAAATGGCCAATACTCAGACCTATGGGTCTAAATGAATTAATTTCAAGATATTATTTTTATCTGTTTCACAACATTGGTGGATTAAAAGTGATCTTGCTGTGTGTCAGTAGGGGAATGCTTGAATAAACTATGTATTTTCATAGATTGTCTCAGGAACTATATCCTTGAAAGGAGTGATAATGATTGGATTGTCTCTCTCTAGGGAAGAGAAAAATGTCATCAAGGGCAGCTGAAGTCTTGATATTCACTGTAGATTTTTTGTTCTCATTAGATGTTGTCGTCTTGCATATCGTAAATATTTTTAGATTGGTAAAATCATTTAAAAATTAATTAATGATTTATGTATTATAAAGGTAATAGGTAAATGTTTTTAAAAGTGCACAAAATTATGAAGAACAGAAAAAAATCTCCTACATTATCCCATGATTCAGCTTTGGCTATTGGTCATGTTTTGATGATATCTATTCAATTCTTCTGGGCATATTTCAGTGACTGAAATCATGGTGTATATACAAATCTATCCTAATTCATTGACTTAACATCCATTTTATATGCATACAGTTTTTCATTTTATTACAAAATCCTTATAAATATTTTGATGGGTATCTGCTATTTCAGAAGAATGTGTTATAGTTACACATATTACAGGTTTTATGGGATTGGTTCATCAAGCTTTCATCTGTGTTTGTTATTATTTCCTTAGGATGGGCTTCCAGGCATGAAATTTTAGAATCAATATTTTTGGAAATTTTAAGATGACTAATGCACTTATGAAATAGATGGTATTTATTTATAATAAAGGTCATATGTGTATTTCCTTAGGAAATGCTCAAGGTTAAACACTTTAAGCAATGATGTTTTATTGTAATTTATTGACCAGTTGCTAAGTGCCTTTCAGATGGCAAGCTAAGGAGAGAAAGAGGAGAGAAAACACAGACTTTGATGTGCTTATGTGTCTGGTATCTTCTGAATGCACACAATTATCTTTTCTCTCTTTTAAATATATAAATATCTTTTAAGATATAAATATATCTCTTTTAAGATATAAATATTTTTAAATATAAATATCTTTTAAGATATAAATATATCTCTCTTTTAAGATATAAATATCTTGATGGAAATCAGAAACGCTAAGAAAAAAATATATATGTATGATGATGTGTGAAAAAGATTAAGATTATAAAATTTTAAGAAATGGTAAATAAACCATTTATGATAAGGTTTTAAAAAAGCAAGGTTGTGTAGATTTTGAATAGAGATATCTTACAGAAAGCTTCAAGCACCATATGGAATATACTCTATTTATTGCAATAAGGGAAATAATATCTTTCCGAGAATGTTGGACATTGACATTGTTGTAACTTCATAGTCAATGTCTGGAAATTTTATATTTTTTCCAAAGAAAGATAAAAATTTGCTAATTTTGTAAAAAGCCTTAGGGGACTTTGGGCAAATACAGGGCAACATTGACCCATGGTTTCAAACACCAGATACTTACTTATAGTCTTTTGTAATTTATTTACTATGAGTCTTGTATTTTCATCTACAAAATAAAGAAAAAGAACACCTTTGTTAATGTATATTGAGAGCATAGAAAGGAATGCTTCAGTTAAAGTCTGTAATAGCACATTTTCTGATTTATAATACAACTTCAAGCATCTCTCAGCCAAGTCTTTCTTTTTTCCTCAAATAGAGCCCTACAACATTTGAATATGGCTATCCTGTTACCCTCATGTTTTCTCTTTTTTATGGAAAAAATTAGTCATGTTCTTTCTCCAATTCTTCTTGGACACGGATTTAAGATCCCTTCCTATAATGACAACCCTGTGGACATATTTCAACTTATCATCACACTCATCATTCCTTTCATTTCTTTATTTTCAACAGAATTCTTAAAAACTAAAATGTCCTCAATATGCTGAAATTGTCAAATCATTTTTCTAAAACTGTTTCTATTTCTCTTCCTCAGTATTATTAACCTGAAAACATAATCTATGAGAGTGACTTATATAGCAGCTGAATATAATTCTCTCTTTCTATAAAACTCACTTTGCCAACTGTCAGGGCACACCAGCCTCTGAAGTCTTTATTGAACTTCCTGCCATAATTCGTCCATCTCTTTCATGAAAAGCTTTCAGCTAATTCAGCAGCCATCAGCAGGTAGTTATTAAAACCATAATTTTCTCCAGCACTTCTCATCTGTCTGTCGGAAATCTCATCTGCTATTGTGTTGTTGAGGCTCTTGGACCTATTGGACATTTTTCCTGGTTTTATCAGAACTAATTGCTTGACACTAAGATTGAATCACCACCTAATCTCTACCTCCCAGATAGATGCTACCAATGTATTCTTTACTCCCCTGATACCCATTTCTTAATGAATAGATGAGAGTTAAAGATGATAGCCAATCCCAGTGCTGTGTTTCTCTGTATGAGATTCTGGTTAATCCCCTAAATAGCCCCAGTACACCAGGTAATTCACATATCTTATTGTTGCCTTTTCTATTGGAAACAGGTGGCATTAACAGTGACTATTATCTAAGTTCTTGCCTGAGATTCCTTGTATATAAAGTTTAATCAAGAACAATGACTACATTGAAGGAAGAGAAAAATGAAATCCTGCTGAGCCTTATACTTCAGACATTTTTGTTTGTAAATGATGGAATTTGCATTTTAAACTTGGTCCATGTATCTTATATGAGCTAAGAGCTTTATGATTTGATGTCACCGTTAGTCAAGAAATTCTATTTTGGAATTGAGTAGAAAAGGGGATCACAATATATCTCCCCCTTTTTGAAAGCCTGCAGACTTTGCCACAGAAAGGCAACTTCTCTCTATTATCTACATCCTAAAATCAAGGAAAGATGTATCCACTGAAGGATAAGATAGATTCACAGAAAAAGATTCCTACTATTGGTCAGAGGAAATATTACTGTGTAGGAAATAACTGAGTACATTTTTAGGTAATCTAGGGGGAGTAGAACCTGTGACTATTTGTGTGTGTGTGTCCTGAAATTCCTATATCAAAGTTATTCTAAGAATTGTAAGTCTTTAGCAACGTCCTGCCCGATTTTGGCATTTTTAAGACAGGAGCAGATTTTTATTTTTCTACTTACTAGTAATAGAGCTTAGGCAGGATTCATTGCATATTGTACTGTCTAGTGTTTGGATACAGCCCCTCTATTTTACCTTCAACATAAATTAGAAACCAATACTCATAATTTCTATTTCAAAGATAAAAGAGCTAATGCACAGATTTAAATGGGTTTTTTCCAATGTCAAGCAAATTAATCAAAGAGTCAAAATCAATATCTACATGGTGTGAATCCTAGCTTTATGTTCATGTTATACTGTTCTGGTGTATAATTATTTGAATGATTTCAAAAATTATTTTTATTTCCTCTGCCAGTTTAAAAACTTATTAATAATTTTGTTTTTGTGACATCTCCCATTAAATTTCCAAAGAAAATATTTATAAGTATGCCTAATCTTTAAATAAGCAATGACTAACAACTAGAATTTCACCAGAGATTTTTAAAAA
Source organism: Plecturocebus donacophilus (assembly GCA_004027715.1). NCBI lineage: Eukaryota > Metazoa > Chordata > Mammalia > Primates > Pitheciidae > Plecturocebus > Plecturocebus donacophilus. Next base: position 43,765 of record PVKP010005695.1, on the reverse strand, counting down.
CATGGATACTCTATTGTTACTTTCATATAGGTTTCATCACATTGAGGCAATTTCTTTCATTTTTGTGTGGTTTTCACTGATTCTAAGTTTGGAAGTCTGGCTGGAATCAGACTATGCCCTAAAATTATACTTCACATTAAGAAGTAAGGTGTTTTCCTTAAATAAACATCTACTAAGTAACTCGTGTCAATCACTCCCTGGTTTTCTGCCCCAGTGCTTCCCATAATTGTGGACACTTAGGCTCACACAGAAGCATTTAAAAAGCCAGGTGCCTGATCTTTACCCTAATCCTAAATTTTCTAGGTCTTCACTTCCACATTTGTCTATTGATAAGTATGGATAAATAATTTTTATATTATTGAAGGTAATGCTACTTGCTGTAACACAAAAACCCAAAATATATGATAGGTCAAATATTATAGAAATGCACTTCTTACTCAAATAAGCTCAAAAAGCAATGTTCCTAATTGGTGGGCAGCTCAGTGATGTGGGGTCTTTTCATGTTATACTTCCATCATTGTCAATCATGCCTGCCAAAGACGCCTCCTTCATTTACCTGAAGTGGAATGGGAAAGAACAAGGGCACTCATCTATAAAGAGGGTTTTGTGGCTCAGCCTGCAGTAGCACACATCAGTTCTAGTCATGTTCTGCTAGCAAGTATTCGGTGACTTGGCCACAAATAATGCAAGGAATTGTGGAAAATGTGTGCTCAGAAAGAAGAAGAAAAGTTTTGATAAGACTGTCCTTCCATGGCATCTGTGTTACAGGACAGAGAGATATGTTACAGGAAAGGGATCCTGATCCAGACCCCAAGAGAGGGTTCTTCGATCTTGTGTAAGAATTCAGGGCAAGTCCACAGTGCAAAGTGAAAGCAAATTTATTAAGAAAGTAAAGGAATAAAAGAATGACTACTGCATAGACAGAGCAGCCCTGAGGGCAGCCAGTTACCCATTTTTATGGTTATTTCTTGATGATATGCTAAACAAGGGGGTGGATTATTGATGCCTCCCCTTTTTAGGCCACATAAACTGTAACAGGTAACTTCCTGAGGTTGCCATGGCATTTGTAAACTGTCATGGTGCTGGTGGGAGTGTAGCAGTGAGGATGACCAGAAGTCACTCTCGTGGCCATTTTGGTTTTGATGGGTTTTGGCTGGCTCCTTCACTACAACCTGGTTAATCAGCAAGGTCTGTATGACCTGTGTTATATGCTGACCTCCTGTCTCATTCTGTGACTTAGAATGTCTTAACCATCTGGGAATGAAGCCCAGTAGGTTTAAGCCTCATTTTACCCAGCTTCTATGTAAGATGGAGTTGCTGTGGTTCACATGCCTCTGACATCTGCACACTGCCATCTAATTTCCCATATTATATAACTATAGGATATATAGAGCTATTGCAAGTATTTGATAAGGCATAAGGCTTTATTTCAGATATATATAAGATAATATTCTTTTACTTTCTTGTTTTTTTCTATATTATAGTCACGTAAATATATTACTCACCATTGAAATTACATATACTAATATTACATGTTCAAAATAGATTTTCTTGACCTAAATCAGGATCTACTTTTGCATCTAGCCAGTTTAGTTTTGTTATCACCCTCTTAGCTCCTGATTTTGGTTGTTCTGTAACTGACAAAACTTTGGGATTTCTCATAAGTTATTCTTAAACCAATTTCCTTTGAATTCTATAGATTTATATTTCTAACTTTTCCTTCAGCAGTTTCTAACTTACTCTATTTTATTTAATTCATTGGGCCAACAGTAACTGATATGATCTTCAGTAAAGATGTCAAACTTAATTATATAACCATCATCCTGCCTTGTCATTGCAACCACTTTTAATGCCTCTGAGGACACCAGTGTTTTACTCAAGACAGAGTCAAGAATAGCTCCCTGCCTTGTAAGTTTTAGAGTGAACTCTTCTCAGAACCCATTGTTTATGGCACCATGGAATTAGTTCCACAAACTGTGCCCCAATGTGACATTCATCATATCTATTTTATTACATCCCCTTTGGTTTTTCAACATTTTGAATTTGCTATCACTTCTCATTTGTTCATTTCCTTTGCCATGTGGATGGTGATTTAGTGGAATAATACACAACTGAGTTAGAATTCTAGCTCTGTCACTTACAGGATATGTGACCTTCAAGATGTTATTTAACATTTATGAGACTCAGTTTTCTCATTTGCAAAACAAAAAAGGAGAATTATGCCTGCATAATGGTGCTATTTTGAACATTGCATGAGATAACGTATGTAAAAATCCCTAATGCGTTTCCTGGAACATAAGAGGTCTTGAATGATTTTTCCCTTTCTTCTCCTTGGTTGAAGGGGCCTATAAAACCAAATTCGTAGGTTCAATTTCTGTATGCCCTATGGCAGTACAACAAAATTGGATATATCATTGAAACTGGATTGAGATATTCCAAAACACTATAAGGTTTAGAAGAGTTTTAAGAAATAATTTAGTATAACCTCTTATCTTCAACTCTATGCAGACACCTTTCTAATGAATTGTAGGGAACACAAAAATAGGTCTAGAGTTCTATATTCACAATGAGTTTATAATTTGGACTGGAGAATTGGATGTCAGCCAATAATTACAAAAGGAATTTCTTATTTCTGACTATTGGGAGCTAAGTAGGGCTTCTTGGAGTACATTACATTTGAGCTGAGCCTTGGAGAATTAGTAGGATTTTTGCAGGTAGGTATAGAAAACATCTACGTTGATTTAAAGTTTAATACAAGTGGGCTTTTTTGGATCTCAAGTTGTGTACTCTCATGTGCTAGAAAGATCTTTAATATTTCTGTTCTTCTTCACCAGAAACTCCATTATAGGGTAGATGTAAATAAGCCTATTTTCTGAAGAAGAAGATGTTTTACTCAAGAAAGGAGCATATCTTCTCCTTTATTACAGCAGTACTTGATTGTAGCTGTACACACTACATTGATGTATCTGTCACTCCACAGGGCTGTGAATTCATTTACCAAGTGTCTACTCAGTGCCAGGGATTCTTCTAGGGAAAACAAGACATAGATCCCTGTCTTCATGAAGGATATGTTCTAATAGGGAGAGACAGGTGATAACCATAATGAATAATACGTACATGTACATGTATTTATAAAGGTATATAATTTGCCACAAGACACCCAGGGAACAAAACAAAAGATAAGAGGGTAAAATAGTAGCCAGTATTGGGGGAGAATGGGGCAGTCTGTAATTTTCAATAAGAAAAACTGACAGATATATTTGAGAAGGTGACATTTCATTAGACTTGAAGAGGTGAGAGAGTCATACTTGCTAATATCAATGAAGAGAGATTTGTAAGCAAAGATCCTAAATTAAGAGTGTGCTTGGTGTGTTGCTAAATAGCTAAAAGACCAGGCAGCCTAGACGGAATAAAAAAGAGAAATAATAAAATAATGAAAATGATACAATATTATCTCAGAGCAATAACATGTTGATGATGGTAGACAGATTGAATCACGCTTACAGATTATTGTAAGGACTTGGGCTTTTACAGTGAGTGAAATGTGGAACTAGTGCAGCATGTTGTACAATGAAGTGATACAATATGACTTGCATTTTAAAATTGTTATTCTTGAATTGTAGTAAAATTAGATTGGTATGTTGGGAAGAGCAGGGAGAGAGGGTAGGTAAACATAGTAGGCTAGTGCTGTCATCTAGGTGAGAGATGATTGGGATGCAGACCAAAATAATAGCTGGATTTTAAATCTATTTTTATGATAGAGCCAATGGGATTTGTAGCATATTTACGGAATGTGAAGGTATCAAAGAAAGAGAGAAGCCAAGAATCAATCCAAGGAAGGGGGCATGTAACTTAGATGGGAAAACAGGTGGAAGTAGCATATTTAGGGAGAAAGATTAGTTCAGTGTTGGACATGTTGATTTGAAATGTCAATTCTACATCTATATGGACATATTGAGTAGGCAGATGGATACATGGTTCTGATGTCAGGAGAAAAATCAGAGATAAAAATATATACATTTGATATCTTCAGCATCAAGAGAGCACCAAGATTCATTTAAGCGTTTACACGTGATCACCAGGAAAGTGGTGGCAACACAGAAGGAAAAGTCAAGGACTGAGCCCACGATCACTCTAAAATTAAGAAGAGCCCGTGATCACTCTAAAATTAAGAAGTAGGGAAGAAGACGTAGAACCACCAAAATAAGTTATGAAGTAGTAACCAGTGAAGCCAGATAAAAATTAGCAGAGGGATAAAGGAAAATGAAGAGACAAGAATATGAAAGAGCAGAAAAGATAAACTGAGTCAATTACCTGTGAAAGAACAGATAGTTTGAGAACTGAGAAGTGACCACTGGATTTAGTAATATGGACATTATTGGTATCCTTGACACAAAGAGTAGTAATAAAATGATGGAGGCAAAGACTACCCTTGCCTGCGTTTTAAGAGGAAATGAGAGAAAATGAATCAAAAATATGTGTCAACAACTTCTTTTGAGGACATATTCTCCTATAAGGACAGAGAAATAGGACATAAATTGGATGTTCTTCACGTTCACCACACTGAAATTTTATAGTAACTAGACCAATGTTGTAAATAACAAAATCACTTTGAATAAATGAAGGAAGAAAATTAGGTCTCTGTCTACTAAATTTGACTCATTTAACTCCAGGAGAAAAAGTAATTAGATAATGCCTCTTCCTCAGTACCCACACTCACTTGGGTGCCCCAGGCTGTAAACTGTATCTTTAAAATAAGCTCTGTTCATTCTTGTCACATCTCTTTTTAGATATCATTGAAACTCAGGTACCTCCTACAATTACCACCTAACTGATCTCCCTGTGTTCATCCTCCTACTTCACTCGTTTGATGTGTAAACACTGCCTGATGAGTTGTCCTCATTCGGACTATTCTTCACTTGGAATGTTTCCATATGCATGAAGAATGAACTTCAGACTTCATGCCTTCTCCCCATGTTCCAGACAAATGAAACAATGGTTTTCTCTGTGTTATAAAGATGCCTTTTGATTTTTCATCATCACATTTTAACTCTTTGTTTCCTCCACATGTAACTTCCTTTCTATATTATATACAATCTAATTATTTTTAAAGCATTTGCTACAGCCGGAAGCAGTGGCTCATGCCTGTTATCTCGGCACTTCAGGAAACTGAAACAGGTGGATTCCTTGAGCCCAGGAGTTCAAAACCAGCCTAAGCAACATGATGAAATTCTGTCTCTACAAAAAAATACAAAACTTAGAGGGTAGTGTTGGTGTGTGCCTGTAGACCCTCGTCCTGGGGAGTCTGAGGGCAAAGGATCAATTTAGCCCAGGAGGTCAAGGCTACAGTGAGGCATGTTTACGCCACTGCACTCCAGCCTTTGCGACAGAATGAGGCCCTGTCTCAAAAAAAAAAATCAAGAAATGTCTTACACTGACCTTCCTCTCTTAAAGCCTTTCCTCATTCTACAAAATGTCAAAACCCCTAAACTATCATATAATTACTTCTAAACTTTTCTTGTGATCTTTTTTGTTGTTTTATAGCTTGTATTATTGTTGTTTGTATATTATACTAATTCACCTTCTAATCCACATCCAAATACAAATAAATCATTATTATACTTCATAGGTTTTCCTACTATTTTTAAGGACAGATTTATAACTATATTAGTCTATTTTGTGTTGCTGTAAGAGAATACCTGAGACTGGATACCTTATAAGGAAAATATATTTATTTGGCTCATGGTTGTGGAGGTTGAGAAGTTCAAGGGCATGGCCCTGGCTTCTGGTGAGGACTTCTGTGCTGCATCACAACCTGGTAGAGAAAGTCAAAGGGAAAATGGACACCTACAAGGAGGGGAAAACCTGAGGGGCGTTCTGGCTTTACAACAACCTACACTCATGGGAATGAATTCATTCCTGCAAGAGCCAATACAGTCTCTCAAGAGTGAGAATAGCATTAAGCCATTCAGGAGGAATTTGTTCCTATAACCCAAACACCTCCTACTTGGACTCACCTCCCAAGAGTGCCATATTGAGGATTATATTTCAACATGAGTTTTGGTGGAGACGAATCCACCATGTCCAAACCATAGCAACAGCTTATAAAGACCACAATCAAAGTACCCAGTTTCTCACTTATTACTCATCTTTTTGGTCTTCTTTCTTTAACCTATTAAAAATTGGACTCCAATTAAAAAAAATTAAAATTATGCATCTTTAGGATTATATGTACTCTTCAAATATATAAATCTTCAGTTATATGCAATGAAATATTAATAGCGATAGTAATAATTGTACCATCAATAACAATTAACACTGGCAGAGGACTTACAATATGCTGGGTGCTTTTCAAAGCACTTCAGCCTCAGGATGGCCTCCAATGATCCTCACTTCTTGAGATTCATGCAGCTGTATACTCCCCTCCCACACTGAGTAGGGCTGACCTTATACCAAATAAGTTATTGCAGAAATGATGATGTGTAACATCTAAGAGTAGGTCCTAAAATACATTAGAGTCTTCACTTTGGTATCTTTTGGATCACTCACTCTGGGGGAAGCCAGTTGTTCCCCATGACAAGGAAACACCTAAGCAGCCTGTGGAGAGGACTTCATGGGATGAAGCTGAGGCCTTTTGCTCATGGCCATTACCAACACGCCAGCCAGACAAATGAACCTCCTTTGAAACAGGTCCTTATTCCTTGTCAAACCTTCAGATGGCAACAGTTCCCATCACTATCTTAATTGCAACCTCATGAGGGACTCTGAGACAGTATTTACCTAACTCATTCAAAGATTTCTGATGCAAAGAAACTGTGACAGATATTAAAGGTGTACTGTTGTTTTACACCATTATGTTTAGAGTAATGCGTTATACAACAACAGATAAATAATCTGTAATTAGCTCACTCCGTGATGTCAGGTAGGTGACACAACCTTGAACTTCTAAATTAATGAAAGCGTTGGAAGAGAACATAACAATGTATCCTTCCTAACTTAAACACTGTTTTTGTGTATGTCCTACCTTATTATCTTTCAGAAAAAAAAAAATTCAATCGTCCACAAGAACAGCCTCTGTTGATGACCATTTATTTTCTCTGCAGTGGCCTTTTGCCATATCTAACTCATTGGTCTTTAATGCTCTTTTTGATGTATCACCCAATACATCCATAAACCCACCCCCAGAATGTTATATGAGGCTGGCATAATGCTAACTCTTTTAAATCACAAGGGAAGCAAATGCTTCTAATTTATGCTGCCTTTTCATTTCCTACATAATTTTGATTTTAATGCTTCATCTCGACCACATCAATATCATTTTGCCACTAGCAATTGAAAACAAAAAGTAAATGTTTCATTTCTCCTCTTGGCCAACTCATGGGGAATATTCATGGTTCTGGGACTCGATGTGGATGGAAGTAGCTATGATTAACTTTGCAGAAGGGTTTTAATATATTGGGAAGCACTCAATTTGAAATTCTAAAGATCTGAATAATAGTTTCTGTCACTACCAACCTGCAAAATCTTTGGCTAGTTTTGTTGTTGTTGTTGTTTTGACTTATCAACAAAAGATATTAAAATAGCTTGTCCTAGTCCATTACACCATAGAATAATTGAAAATATATTGGTTTCTAAGGAATTTACAATGTCAGAGTCAGAGTCCATTGGTAGAAGACCTTTATTAACAGCTAACTCAAAGCACATAGCCCATTATCTAATGTGAAATCTAAGTGTAAGTCTGACTCAAAATGAAAGAGAGGTCACAAAAAATGGGGAGGTACTAATATTACCATAGTTTTCTACATCCCCTTTCAACCCAACACCAAGGCTGTGCTTTTCTTGCATCAGAAAGTAGAAGGATCCAAATTAAGAGGAGATATTATCAGTATCAATATGATAAATAAGATTTTTACATTCTAATATTTTTTCTATGAGGACCTTTTCCCACATTTTTCTTGTAATCCCTGAGTATATTATGTCTACACCTATAGCCACCAATAAATATAAAGTTAATTACAGAACTGTATCTGCCAGCAATGTGTTAGTAGGTTGTTTTAAAAAAAAATTAAATAGATTGTACATACTGCTACCAGGAAGCAAGAAAGGCTATTAAGGGGTTTATCTTCACTAACATAGAGTCTATAAATATAGAGAAAGCGTGGGATAAAAAATATAATATGGCTGAATATAGAATGACACAAAGCTGAAATACAGCTTAAAATTTAAGTAGTTATGACTTCAGACCTCAGATATGAAAGAGGTGAGTTAAAAGCACTCTCTCTATGCCAGTGAAGCTTATTACCATAGGAGATTTTAAAAGATGTATCTATTAGTGTTTGGTCCTTGAATTAGATTCAAGAATCTTGTTGCTTCTAAGGTTCTGTTTTATATTATGAGAGTCATGAGAGCTTGTTGATACATCTGAGCTATAGAAGATTATTCTGTGAATAGAATGGGTTTAGTATGCATAATATGAAGTTCCTTCTAAGTGTGACAGACTATGTCTCTTTTAAATTTTGTACTCTTTTTATTAGAGCCAAAATGAACTATAATAAGAACATGAATACTATAATAAGAACATGAATGTTATCTGTTATTACAAAATCTAATTGGTTTAGGTCAAAAATCCTGAAAATATGTTTAACCATGTACACTTCATGGCCTCACTGTGATCTGAGAAAATCTTTAAAATATAGATAAAAAATTAGTATGAGGCCAATTATGGGCAGGTGAATTAGAATGCTGAGTATTAGTAAGATCAAAATAAACCTTAAAGTGCATGATAAGTAGGCAATTTCTGAATAGAATAAGCAGAATTACCTAAGAACAGATGTTTGGATTAGGAATCTACAACAGCTCTGTCTTCTTAGAGCATTACTGGTAAGTCATAGTTGACATTCAGCAACTTCTTGGATTATTACAAGGACAAGAAAGACAGATAAAGAAAAATAATGACCTGTTACAGTATTAATGTCTTCTATGGGCACAAGAGTGGACAGTGGTTTGATGTTTAATAAAAATATGCCAGATCCATAGATGAGCCAAAGACATTTGGGGATAAAAAGGCTGTTTGTGATCCAATGCTTTTATTTTATAGATGAAGTGATAGGAAACCAGAAAAGTTATCTGAATTTCCCAAAGCATGCAAGAATTTAGTCTCAAAGCTATTTTGCACCCCCTATTCTGTACACTTTCTGCTCTGTGCTTCTGTTTCCAATTACAAAGATAAGTGAGAAAATTGGCAGATACAGGATGATATAACTTATATGCTGGTTCACTACTGGGAGATCTGGTTTTATCCTTACCTCATACTTTAACTGCAAAGAATCTTATTTGAGTTAAAGAGTTAAGGGAAAAATTGTAAGAGAAAGGATACATACAAATGTATTTTATATAAGGAAAAGCAATTTCTAAGCAGAAAACATGGAAAAAAATTGCCAAAAAGTGATCAATTTAACTGCGTGTAAATTTTAATATGTCGCTTATCAACAACTAAATAAATTTAAGGTGAAATCAGAAAAAAAAATACACTAACCTTGATGGTTAAGAGACTCATGTTCTCAATTAAAAAATACTTTATTCGAAAACAAAAAAATAGAATAAAGTAGTGAACTTGAATAAACCAAACCAAATTGAACAAAAACATGAAAATATTCTGACCTCACAAGTAAAGCAATACAATTAAATAAAGTATGTTATTTTCTCTTATCAAATATTCAGTAATAAAATTAAAAAAAAATCTCAGCATTCCTGAAGCTGTGGGAAAATTGAAATTATTAGCGTTAGTGGATTATATTATTTATCTGGAATATATGCTCCCCCACCGCTCTATTAGCTCCATTGTCTTGGGCCTCTGGTTGTTTCCTTCTCTGAGGGAGGATTATGCCACCCAACTTATTACATCAGGCTTAGCCTTGTGATTTGCTTTAGCCAGTAGGATGTAAGCAGAATGACAGGCACCTCACTTGAACATCAGCTTTAAGAGTCATCATGTCACACTGCCATTAATCTTGTCCCTCTATCTTAAGAACAACTTGTCCCAGATAAAAATTGCTGCTTTTGCCCTTGATCCCAGAATGAAGGAAACAGATGAACAAGAGCTGCAAGTGACCCACAGTAAAGGGATACTGGGAGCAAGATATCACATTTTTTTGTTGAACCCACTGAAATGTTGATGTTGTTTTTATTGCAGCATAACGTAGCAAAAGCTGAAACATATAGTCGGAGCATAAATCATACAGTATTTCTTAAAAACACCGTGGCAATCTGTATCAGAGGTCTTATAAATTAGTTGATATTATTAAATTATAAATTCCCTTTATGACTCTATGTGCCAAGAGATTCATTGCAATATAACCCTTGATGGTGACAACTGGAAGAAAGCCAAATGTCTAAAATGAGGAGAATGTTTAAATAAATTATGATAAATCCATACCATGGAATGTTAAGGAGTCATTAAAATTATGTTTACAAGGGATATTTAATAGCATAAGGAAATAAAATAGTCACTATGTAATAGAACGTGACAAAATAGTGCAAATTTGAAAATGCAGAATGATGCCAAATTTGTGATATATACAAATTTATATTGTATATGTATTAACAAGGTTAAAGGGAAGTATATAAAAATTTTTATGAGTGCTTATTTCTTGAGTGAGAAAAAGGGCTACTTAAAAAATATGTTCATGTGCTTTTAGAATTATGAACAATAAAGATGTTTATTTTTATATTTAGAAAATAATGTACTTAATTTGTCCTCATTTTACAAATTAGAGACAAGAATCTCAGAATGGTTGAGAAGATCTCAAAAGAGCCAAACTTAGAATCAGGCTCTATCTGTGCTTTTGACCATTTTACACATTAATTGTTTCAACATTAGACTGCATTGACTGTATGATTTAATATTCACTGTTCAAATGGCTTTTTATGCAGATGAAAATATAGTATAGTCTATTATTCATCACAGCAACTTCTCTTGAAGTCCTCTTATTTCATCTTCAAGACATAACTACAATAATAACTGTAACTTTTACTTTACAATTTTATAATAAGAATTATTTGCATACATGTTTATGCCATTGGTTGACTTTAAATATCTAAAGTCACTTGGCAAAATTTAAGGACATTTCTCTATAGAGTATAGGACACTTAAGGGCAGGTAAGAAACATATCCTGAGTTGTTCTATGTAATTTTTAATGGATTTATTCATTTTCCTTAACTCTTCCCCATTGAGAGACTTTTATCATCTTCAGTTTTTACTATATGAATAATGCTTCAATGAATGTCTTTCTTAACTGACTGTGCACTGAAGCAGGTATTTCTATTGGACAGTTCAGTGACTAATTATTTTATGCTTCACTTTTAAGAATGCCCTTCCCTAATGTGCGCTTAATAAACTTAACTTCATGTTAGAGAGAATAACTCAGACACTCCTGCTCTCTAAAGATATTTTCCATTTATTTGCCTTGCTTAACATTCATATTTTAATGCCTGTATTACTTTGCTATGATTGCCATAACAAAATATCACAGACAATGTGGCTTAAACAACAGAAATGTATTTTCTCACATTTCTGGAAGCTAGAAGTCCAAAAATGAGGTGTTGGTAGATTAAAATTAGGTGTCAGTAGATTAGGTTTCCTCTGAGTCCTCTGTTCTTGGCTTATAGATGGCCACATTTTCCTGTGTCTTCACACGGTCTTTCCTCCATACATGGTCTATATCCTTATCTTCTTTTCTTATAAAGACATCATTGATACTGAATTGGAGCCCACTCCTGACACCTCATTTTACTTCTTTAAAGTTCCTATCTCCAAATACAGTCACATTCTGAGGTACTGGGTACTTGAACTTGTGAACTTTGGGGGCATATAATTCAGCTCATAACAGTGTCATTGATTTTCAGGTCTGCCTCCCTGTCTGATGTGTGAACCTATCTGATGGCAGGTGCAACTCTCAAATGCCAGAACCTCAAACATTGTATTTAATCAATGTTGGTTGAATCAGTCAGACTATGGATGATATAGAGCATAGAAACTGAAAGAGTACAGAGCAGAAGGACAAGAGAGAATGAGGATTTCCAGGGAACGTTTCATGAGACATGGACTGAACTTTAAGCAAAGGAAAGGTTTGTAGTCACAGAAGCTAAGGCTTCCTCCAAAATAGAAGACACCATATCCAAAATCTTGGAGATTGACATGATTTGACAGATTAATGGAATGGTGAGAAAAATCCAAACTCACAAGACTGGTCTGGGTTTCACAGTCATCTAATCCTTAGGGACATTTCTATCATTTCCACACAAGGTCATTCAGTCTCTACTTGGACATCTTCAAAAATTAAAGTGTACTTGCTGCAGTTGCAGAACAGAATTATTTTGGTCACTGACTTAGTATTTACCAGTTACTTCATTCAAATATTATCTGAATGAGTTTGGCTGCACTTGCAAATCATCTCTCCTATTATCCATTTAATAATGTTTTATTTATTTGACTCCCATTGTTTAGACAGTTCATTTAAAATGGAACTTTATATTATCAGAACTACTTGAAAACCAGTACCCATTGGCCCAAATATAAGATGTACATATAAATAAATCCATAACTACAACTGTAATTATTGATATAACTGCACAAACACAATCACACACAGCTAAAACATGAACTTGCCGCAAGTGCTGGGTACACCAAGCTTTTGGAGAAAGTTATTATAATAAATATTTTTAAGTGAACCTTAAATTACTTTATTTCCATTTGTTTTATTAGGAAATACAACTGAGTACAGTGACACATCTCTGCAGTCCCAGCTATTAGGAGGCTGAGGTTGGAGGATCCCTTGGGTCCAGGAGTTTGAGACCACCCCGAGCAACACAGTGAGAACCAGTCTCAAAAGAAAGGAAAAAAGACGAAGGAAGGAAGAAAGGAAGGGAGGGAGGGAGGAAAGGAAAGGAGAAAGAGTAAGAAAAAATCCATCATGTTCAAGTTATTATAAGGAAGAAATTCTAGTTTTAGATGAAGATAGGAGAGGGTAAATCCTGAAGATGAATCACTGAAAGAGTCAAACAGTAGAACAACTTTCCCTGGAATTCTGCCTAAGTGCAATGGGCATTAGAAAGAGCATTACTGTGGCGGTAACACTGAAAGGTCAGTCTCTTTACTTTGAAACAGGTTTCTCGTAGTTCATGCTTTAATTTAAACTAAAAAATAATAGAACTCTATTTTAAGTGATTACAGATTAAACAATTCTCCTACAGTCTGATTTCATCTGTAAATTTGCTCAGCAAATCCTTTCTCCATAAACAGTAGAAAGAACATTTTCAAGCAGCCCCATTTGAATGAGGACTTTAAAAGCTTTTGCTTAAAAGACTTCTGAATTCCTACTCCTAGCTAATTTCAATTTGCCTCGTGACCTTGAACGATCATTTTATTTCATTGAGCCTCAGTTTCCAGACTTGTGAAACACTAGGATTGGAGTGGTTCTTGATGTGGTCCTTGGAGTAACAGCATCAGCATCAGCAGGAGATCTGCAAACTCTCAGGCTCCACTCCAGACCTACTGCACTAGAAACTCTGGGGTGAGGTCCAGCAATCTGTGTTGTAACAAATCTTCCAGGTGATTCTGATGCTAAAGCTTAAGAGCCATTGGACTGGAGGCTTTGAAAAGCTCCCTTGGCCCTGCCATCTGTGAAATGTTGTGATCTTGTGGTCGTTGAATGAGAGAGAGCAAAAGAGACCCCGTGTTACTAGTGGGAGGGAAACTGGCTTGGATGAGCTGCTTGGAGAACGAATCTGCTCTTTGGAGAAGAGTCACCTGGCCTAACTAATGACTACAGATCCCACGGGGAGAAAATCCTGGGAAGGGTTTCTCTGGCCACCTGGAAAGGAAACAGTGACAATATGGGAGAATTCTCTCCTGGTGCTTAGGGATGGGAAGAGGCAGGCAGATAATATCTTCATTAGGAACAGCTTGGTATGCATCATGTATACAAACAGAAGTGCCGTGTGATTTCGCCTCAGCCCTAGGGCTCCCAGAGATGTGAAAACTCCTATACACCAATGTTCTCATTTTTTTTTTCCTTCTAAATTTTAGGAAGAGTGGAGTTTTAGGGGAGTGGGGAAGCTGTGAGGAGGTAAATCAAAGCAGAGCTAAAGAAAGAGAAAGTTCCACAATTTCCAAAACCAGGAGGCATTTTCTGTCCCACAGATTCCTAAGAGAGCAATGATTTCCCCAGCAAACAAATTCATCACCACCCCAGTGGAGCCTGCGCAGATGCAAAAGCAGAATGGGTGGGAGTTGCAGGGATGGGGAGGAAGGAGAGGCAGAAAGGAATTCTGGCACCATCTAGTGGCCTGTGAGGCAAGGCTCTTGTCCTTACCGTCACAGCTCCAGCTGGCTGGCACTAAAGCAACTTGTTTAAAAGAAAGCCTTTAACATGGTTTAATTGCTATTCCCTAGGGAATCAAGTAAACTCTGAGCTCCCCACTATGGATGAGCCCAAAGTGACATCTCTGATAGCAGTGGTAGAGATCAGTGGACAGGAGACTGCTATTGGATCAAATAATCCTGAATGTATTAACAATTTCTTTCCATTGAAATAAGGCTCACAATTTACATGGGAAATAGCTCATTGCATCCGCAAATTAACGCTGAACAGAAGGCTCTGAAAAAAGAATCATGCCTAATTCTATGGATGAAAATGGTGAGGACAAGGGAGATGCAACCCAAGGTCATGTAGAGCAAGCGGCAGGGACAAAACACCAATCCCAGTGGCCCTGTTCATTAACACCAAGCCCAGTTCCCCAGGAAATCTATATAATTATTTGACAAGTTTAGGGTGTAAAACTCAAGATTTCATTCCTTCACAGAGTGTCACCTGAATGTTCTAGAGATTTCATGGTTTTAAATGGCAGAATTAAAATCAATAATTTCATCTTTTTGTTGTTGCTTGTTAGAACCTCTTTTGCCTTCTATCCTGAAGAAGATAGTGATGAAAGTTATTCTTTCTTTCACAGAGTTAGTAAATTAATTGAGCAACCAGAACTCAAGTATAGGGAGTATTTAAGTAGAGAGACAGTCACATCATATAGAATGAACTACTGGGTCATTCGTTAGAAAGGACTGAAAATGCTCAAGTTCCTTAGGGGCAAGGAAGTAAGATTCTTCACTAAGCAGAAAAGAAAACTTTCAATTGGGCAAATTGAGGATGATACCATCAGAGCTTGGCCCCTTGCACTGTCCTTACTCTAATCTATTACATGATCCTTGGAGACCATCAGGGCAGAATCCTCACTTCTTTTACACTGATGCACCTCTCCCTCTCAAGGTGTCTTCTGTACAAATTTGCAAAGCGATTGTAACATTTTCCTCTTAACTCTCTCTATGTTTTTCATTGTAGCCTTAAGAGAAAACACAAACCTCTTACTAGGTGCTACAGACTACGTAATCCTGCATTTGCCTCTTGATTCTTTTGTATGCCATTTTCAGCACCATTTCCACCATCTTGCCACCCTGGTCTTCTGACCTTCCCACAGTAAACCAGGCTGGGAGATACCTCAGCAAATGCACAGTTTATTTTTCTGATATCGGAAGAAGTATTTCCTAAAAGTGCTGGCACATTCCTTCAGGTATCTGTTTAAATGGCACCTTTCAAGGAACCCTTCCTTCACCTCTGCCTCCTCCAGTTCTCTACCACATTATGTTTTTCTTCTTCTTCTTTTATTTTTATTCTTTTAATTCCCCACTCATTACATGCTAAAATTATTTATCTGATGGTTTACTTATTTATTATCTGTGACTCCAATTAGGATAGGATATGATGAAAACAGAAAAGATGACTTCTGGCATATTTCCAGTATAGGACTCAGAGTATGTACTCAAAAATATTTTATCTCTATAACTAGGACTCAATACAGAAATAGATCAGGATTGAGTACTCAGATGACATTGGTTGAATATACATTGTCACTTAAGGAAAAGGTGAAACAGAAGTTTTGTAGGAAAAAAGAAAGTCTTTTTAGTAAATGGTGTTGGGTGGCTCAATTGGATCTCCACATTTAAAAAATCTGATCTCTATATTATACCATAGAAAAATTATTTTAAGCTTGATTGCATCTTCAGTTGTGAAAAGTAGGACAATAAAACTTCTAGAAGATATCATAGGATAATGTTCATGACTTCATGTATTAAAATTTCTAAAACAGGACACAAAATGCTCTAAGTATAAAGTAAATATTAAATAAGTAGATATTTAAATTAGGAATGCTTGTTTATCAAAAGATATCATTGTAAAAAGTTACAGAATTGAGGAAGATATTTGCAATAGTATATATAACAAAAATTCAATTCCAGAATATAGAGAAAACATTTATAAATCAGTTTTTAAAACCCCAGAAAACTCAATAGAAAAATAGGCAAAAAATTGACAAGACACTTTACAAAAAATAAAGCACAAGCACATGCAAATGAAACTATGCTCAACATCATCACACGTCAAGGAAATGCAAATTAAAACAGAAACAAATTCACATCCATACAACAGAAAGAGAAAGATAGATGGATTGATAGATGATGGTATCTAGGTAGATAGATGATAGATAGATAAAAGTAGATGACAGATAGATAGAAATACAGACTACAAAAGATAAATAGATAAACAGATGATAGATAATAGATATTAGATAAATAGGTAGATGAGAAAGAGAAGGAAAGAGAGAGAGAGCAACCAATTATTCTCAAAGATAATGGAACATTCACAGATCTCAATTACTGCAGTAGATTGTAAATTAATTGACCCTGCTTCTTTGGTAAACTGTTGGCAGTATCTTCTACAAGAGAACATGCTTACCTTGAACTCTGAAATTATCTTCATGTTTATATAGCCAAAAGCAATGCAGGTATGTGTGTCTACAGAGGAATACAAGAGTTTTCATAGCAGTACTATTACCAGTAGCTATTAGCACTATCACTAGTATTGCAAGTTCTATTACTAATCTGTACAGCAATAGCCCCAAATTGGAAACAAGCCAAATGCCCATAAATAGTAGAAGCAGTAAGTTGTGATATATCCCCAGAATAAAAAAGGAATGAAAAAGAACAAATGAAAAAGAGCAAATTATTGCTACACCAAACAATTTAAACAAATATTGTAAGCGTAATAGTCAGCAAAGTAAGTCACAGACTAAACACTACACCAATATCGTTTTCTCTAATACAAGTTCAAAAATAGGCACAGCTAATTTATGATGATAGGAATAAAGATAATGGTCATGTTTGCTGGATAGAATGATAACCTGTGGGTTAGTGAGGGATTTTAGTATGTCAATAATGTTCTCTTTTCTAATCTGGGCGGTGGTTACATGAGTACCTTGTCTTTGTGAAAAATCATCAGGATGTGTACTCATAATCTCTGCATTTTTCTGCATATAAGTATACATCAGTTTAAAAAAGTTAAATAAGCATATATTGGTTTAATGAAGGAAGAGAGAAAGCAAGGAGCATGAGAAGGAAAGAAGAGGGGAAAAAGAAGAAACAAATGAAAGAAAGAAAATAAAATTGCTGCATGTTCTATTACTTCTCGTCAAACTACTGGAAATTCCACAAACTCACTGTGGAGACTTCATCGTCAACTATGCCCAATTCTGCACTGAATTTTCACTTACTCTTTGTAGAAGTCTATGACAGTATGTGCCATGTGGGTCTCCTCTCTCGGGCTCTTCTACGTTTAGCCATCCTCTCTGGTGGAGGTAATGGATTCATCAAACCAAGCTCAGATGTTCAAAACTAGTTCCTTCTAATCTTCTCTAGAGAAGTCATGTCTGGGAAGGAATACATGCTTAATATGAAACCTGTCACAAGCCTTAATAAACCAGCCTAATCTTAGAGGGGACTAATCAGGAGAAAGAGACATTAGAGTTAGACCACCTGAGGAATTGTTGTGCAAACTAAGAAAAGTTTGGTCTTAAAAAAATAAATAAATAACAAGGTATGTATGAGCTAGGAACCCTGGATATTTATCTACTCTCTTAAGCCTCCCACTGCTCCGTATGTGGAAACTTCTGCAGCAGAGGTCCTTAACAGTTGTAAACCAGAGGGTTGTACAATAATACTCTAAGTTATTTTGATGAGATTTGATTAATTTGATATCCTAAATTAGTGGAACCTAAACTTACTGTTATCAGAATCACTCAGGGGACTTGTTTAAAATATGTTCTTCAAAATGTATACTAGACTTACTGATTCAGAAACTCTGGAGATCAAATAATATTTAGCGAGTTTCCTAAGTCATTCAAGTAGCATAGAACAGAGATTAAGACTACCTATTTAAAATGATCAGACCTCTATAGGAATCCCAGCTTTTCTATCACATTTTTGTTTTGTAGAATTGTACGATTTATTCAGCTTTCTATGTCCCACCTTCCTCATTAGTAACATGGAGATTATAATTGGATTTATCTTTTAGCACTGCTTTGAGTTTCAAATGAAATGCTGAGCCCAGCACTGTGTTTGACATATATAAAGTGCTCAGAAATGTCATGCAATATGTTCAGGACTAATGCAAAGTCAGCAAGCCTTTGGAAACCACTCTTTGAAAAGACTTCATCTCCCTCATTTATGCAGGGGATGTCAGCACAGCAATTACCGACTTCCACTGTGCATATTAGCAAATTCACACATTCATGGTATGTGCTGGTTCCACTAACACTATCACACAGGTGTATTTTTCCAACAGGTAATGATTTACCTATTCCACTATAAGCTAAGTGAGGTCAAGATTCAGATCTATTTAGCCTACCATTATATCAGATACACTGTATTTCACTTTACATTTAGCATACTGCCTGACACATAGCAGGCAAGCAAAAATAATATCTCATGAATAAATACATGAAATAATTAATGATTGAAGCATGGACAGTTATACAGCAGTGCTGCTCAGATGTACATGGTCATGCTGGTTTAGAGCATAAGAAAGAAAAGAGGAAGTGTTCAATCAGAATTTTCTCTGGGGAACTGAAAAGTCATAGAGTTGGCAGCTTTTGCAAATAAAAATACAGAATGTCCAGTTAAATTTGAATTTCAGATAAGCGACACATAATCTGAAGTAGAAATATGTCCCAGGCAATATTTGGGATATACTTATACTGAAAAATACTCATTGTTTATCAGAAATTTAAATTCAGCTGATACCTTTGGGTTTTATGAGGCAACTCAAAGGACCAACCTAGTTCAGTGTCAGAAATCAGAAAGTATCAAATATGGCAGGGGGTGGTAGTTAGAATTAAAAAAAAAATCCTCAGTATTGTATAAAGAACTGATTAATTTGTGTGTGTGTGTGTGTGTGTCTGTCTGTGTGATGGAGAGAGAGAGAGATTTTTTCCAGTAAGAATTTGCTTTTATTAAAGCCTTGTATGGCAATATGTAAAAAGTTAGAATTTCAACCCTAATGAATAGTTTCTTGACAGCTTCATATGACAGAAGAGTTCCAGATTCTCAGCCAATTCTTTGTTATGCTGGTATCTCTAACTAAAACAGAGGTCCATGTTTCAGCTAACAAGCAATTAGCCTTCATAAGAAATGTGTAAACAAATCATTGACTCGTGAACTTTATAATTGTTCTCACCTATTTTTTGATCTAAGCTCATAATGCTGCCATAAAGGAGATTCAAATTCTGGCTAGGAGACTAAAAGATTATCTTAAAGTCCTCTTTCTAGCAATGTAGACATTCATATATGTTTATATGAATTCATACAGAATCACATATTTCACAAATACTTGAGAAATAGACTGTCCAGAGAATAGTATTCAACAAGATGTTTAAATGGAAGATTCCTGAGATTGAGAATGATATCTGGGCTACTCTGACCTACAATAACCATTTTATTTAATGTTACCTTGTGACCTTCCTACTCCCTGCCCTTCTAATCTCAGTTACCCTGCTCTACTTTTTTCTCCTTCTTTTTATTTTATTATTATTATTATTATTATTATTTTTTGAGATGGAGTCTCACTCGTTGTCCAGGTTGGAGTACAATGACACAATCTTGGCTCACTGCAACCTCCACCTCCCATGTTCAAGCTGCTCTCCTGCCTCAGCCTCCTGAGTAGCTGGGATTACAGGTGCACACCACCACACCCAGCTAATTTTTGTATTTGTAGTAGAGACAGGGTTTCTCCATGTTGGTCAGGCTGGTCTCGAACTCCTGATCTGCCTGCCTCAGCCTCCCAAAGTGCTGGGATTACAGGCATAAGCCACGATACCCAGCCTCCCTTCCTTTATATAATAGTACATGTGACATTCTAGCCTACTATAAAATTTATTAATTTACTACATGTATTTTTTAAATCTCCCCTAAGAAAATAACTTGTCTTCAACAGATGGCCTGTTTAGGCAAAAGTCCTGTATTGAGTGGAAAGCAAAATAGTTGATAACAATTAAAAATATTCAAGACCTCCCTTTGTCTCATCCAATATCATCTCTATCACCCATGTCAGAAGTACCAAAATTGACTTGGTCCTGCAGTCCTCTTATAAAAAGCATCACCTCCACATTTCTGCTCTCTGCTTCCATGAATAATTCAGGAGGAGGTAACATCAGATATGGAATAAGTATGCATTTCAGTGACCTGTGTTTCAACCCTTGTTCTTGCACAAAACAGTTTTGCAGTCTCAAACCAATCACAGCAGGGCTCATTTTCACATCTATGCGAAGACAGGATTGAGCCAATTGAACTTGAAGATACCCTCTATTTCGAAAGGTACTCTGATTTAAGGTCCTTTAAACTCACATCAATGTTACAGTTACTAGAAACGAGAGTCTGAAATGAAATGGTGGGAAGAAGCAGGGCAAGTGAAGTAGTGGCATAACACAGGAAAGAGAAAGTGGGACGCGTTGCAAAATCTCATTGATTTCGCCGTTAGCAGTGGGCCCACTCTTCAGATAATTGACTCTAAAAGTAGACAAAAATAGAGAACTGTGTTCCCAAACAGTAGAAGAACCAAATATCAATTTAATTTGTTATAATTACTTTAACACACAATTTTGTACAGTCAATTACTTCACATTTTATGATCTAATAGTGCCTGGTTTATAATAATGACAATAATAAATTTTAGCACTTATTGAGAACAAACTGTGTGCCAGACACTGGACTAATCACTATACGAGCAGTATGTAATTTTAAACTCAGAAGGATTCTCATGAGGGGTTGAGTGTGAACCCCATTTCACAGATAAAGAAACTGAGCCTTGGGTAGTTAACTAATGTGCCCATTCTCATATGGCTTATAAAACAAAGCTGGAAGTTAAACCCAGGTGGGAATTACCAGTGCCTACACACTTCACCTGCTCTGAGGTGCTTTGTCTCAACTTTAGCATTAATCACTCTGTGTAATGTGTAACTATGTTGACTCTGTTTCCATCACTAGTATCACTGTATCCTTCAACCTTGCCTACTCTTAGTCCAAAATATTGTCATGGTGTATCCATGCTTCAGGCAGAGTTTGTCTGTTATGATAATCAGAGAACAAGTAGTATTTATTTTTATCTTTTTGCCTGCATCTTGATCATTGGCACAATTTGGAAAACAAAATATTATTTTGTTTCCCTAGTTGTGCCAAAGAATGTAAAATGACACCTAAGAATTTAGTAACATGCATTATATTATTTAAGTGGCAAGGCCTCAAATCCTTAAATAAATAAAGAAGTTTGCTGATAATAAAAGTCTAAATGTTGGCATAGTCTACAGATACATAAGAAAAGGTTGAAATAATCATAGAAACATTTATTTAACACTAAAGTTGATTTTAAAGACCATTAAGAGAGAAATCCTTCATTTAAAAAAATTCATTCACTCTGTAGATGGCGGATACATCTGTAGATGGGGGCTAGATCCTGCAAATTCAAATATGAATGACAAAAATTGAGTATTTATTCAGAGGTCTCAATCCTTTCTTCTGCTGAAATGCATAATGTGTTTGTATGTGGAGGGGGAGAACATAAAATGAACACAGGTTTATAGTTCTGCATTGAAGCACTCATCTAAGATAACTTCAATTCCTATGGGAACCAGGAAGTAGACATTTATCCCAGAATTGTCAAGGGAGAAGATCGGTCAGGAAGGGCATCCACCATGAAACAATATCTGAGTTAAGACCTGAGAAGAAAGTAATAGGAAGTAGTATGGGATAAAAAAGAACGGTAGGTTTTGCCTATCAACATGTATCCTCCCCAACCACTGCCACCTTTTTTTTTTTTTTTTTTTTGCTCTGAGGCTTGGATCTAATTATGCTCAAAAAGATACAAGTGTAAGTCTACCAGGGGAAGGATGGCAGTCTGGAAAGGTCCTTTCCTACTTGCTTAGAGGAAGATACTTACAAAAAAACCTATCATTTCTATATGGAAAGATGTTTCTTGGAGCTGCTGCAGTTATATTGTAACCAAGAGACAAGGGCCACAAGAGTCATGAAGCCAAAATTCACAGTACTTCTGGAGTTACTGCATCAGCACTAACAAAAATTCACTTTCAGACACATCTGTAAGTAAGAAAAATGAAGCTCCATTTGTTTAAGTCACTGTTCAGTGTGATTTTTGTTATTTGTGGCTGAAAATATTTCCAATCAAAAGAGGGGTTGAAGGCTATGCAGGTAAAAGGCTAGAGTTAAAGAGACAGTAGCATATTTCTGGATGAAAAAATTTTCAGAGTCATTGGAAGGATCATAGACAATTGAGAGGGAGTGACAAGAGAAGAGAGAGACCTCAGCTTGCCTAGCTTTCATTCTCATTAATTCAGCAAGCATTAAAGGAGAAAGTGTTTTCTGATGGGTACTATTCTGGGCACTGGAGAATGGCCAAAATAAATTAGATAACAATCCCTGTTCCACAGAGTTTGCATTCTAGGAGTTTAGTCAGTGCTGGGCTTGGTCAGTTTTTAAATAAAATGGTCAAGGAAGACCTCACTGAGAAGGTGAACATTGCACAAAGATCTGAAGGTAGTAGGAGAGCAGGCCACGTGAAGAGAAGAGACTTCTACACAGACAGTGCAGCAACAGCAGAAACCTCATACAGCTTGTCCCTGGCAGTTTTTGAGAAATAATGAGAGCAGTGTGGCTACAGAAGAGTAAGCCAGAGGAAGAGTCCTAGGAGACAAACTCAGAGAGGTAGTGGGTAGGGAGCATTGTATAGGACCCTGTTAGTCATTGAAAGGCTTTGGATATTTACTTCAAATGAACTGCAAATATGTTGGAGGCTGAGACTTTACTCAGAGGAGCAGCATAATGTGTTACGTCTCACTAGATTATACCTGTTAAGAACAGACATAGAAGAATGCGGACAGAAGTAGAGAGACCAGTTGAGAACCAATTGTAGTTATGCAGGCAAGTGATCATAGTGGTTTGGACAAGGCTGAGCTTAGTGAATGTGGTAAGAAGTGTTTGAAATATCTCATTCTTGATGATTGAATTGCTAGGTTTACTTATGGATTGAAAATGAACTATAAGAAAGAGAAGAGTCAAAATTAATCCCAAGGGACATGCATTAAACAACTGAAAAGACAGATTTGTAAATGATGAAGATGAGAAATACTGTGGGGACTAAGAGTTTTGTTTTGGATCTGTCTTATTGTTATAATTGATTTGGTATAATTGATATACCAAATCTGTCTTATTTGGTATAATTGATATACCAAAATTTACACATATTTTGTGTATAATATCTTGATAAATATGGACATATACATACACCCCGATAGCATCTTGAAATGTTTAGATATTTATGTGTAAATGTCAAATACATGGGTAGGTATATCAGCCTAGTATTTAGGAGAGAGTCTGGGGCTGGAGGTAGAAGTGTGAGTGATCTCCTAAGTATTAGTGTTATTTAAAGCCATGGACTGGAAGAAATCACTAGGAGAGTGAGGAATGTGGCTCACTGCATGCTAAGGGATCTCAGAGAGGAAGGAAAGCAAGCAAAGGAGACTGAGGAGGAGCAACCTGGTTGAAAAGACAAGATTTATGGTAGACTAGATGCTGAGTAAAGAATTTCAGGAAGGAGAGGGTTAATATTAAGTTAACATCACACCTTGAGTTAGTTACGGCTAATATAAGATCTCATATCAGCTCATCTTAACTTAAATATGAGAGATATAGTGAAGTATGATCACCACTGCCAGTTGCTTCAATTGGAGTCAGTGAATCACTATTTTCTATTATTTGGCAGAATGAAGAGAAAGGATCTACATTCTGGAAGTGAGAAAGAGTGGTAGCGCTGTCAGGGATAATGGATGTTCAGGGAATGGTAATATTTTCTTTCTTTCTTCTTTAAAGATATAACAGACATTCTGCAATGACAGAGGCTGCTTTTCCAGCCAGTTGATGAGCTAAGATTGCTCAGGAAGAATACCAGCAGTATAAAAAGATGCTAGTGAGTCTTTATCATATAACCATATATGTCAGGTATTGTAAGAAATTCCTCAGAAACCAAAGAGGAAAAAGTGAGTGAGCAAGAGAGAGAGAGAGAGAGAGAGAGAGAGAGAGAGAGAGAGAGAGTTAAAAGTCTAAGCTTCGTGCATCATTAATGAACAAGAAGGAAGAGAAACCCATCTCTCCCCAGTACAGAGAAATTATGGAGCAAGGAAGCCTTATCATACCGCTCTCTGTGCTTCATAAAATATGGGTAACTTTTGGCAACCAGTCAAAATGAAAGAGAAAATATGCAAAGCACACACGTACTCTTGCCTACATACAGAGTGAGATAGAAGAAACCAGAGCTTCAAGGTTTATTTGCTAAGGATGAGAAGGTAAGCTATTATACGTACATACATATAAAATTCTGGATGTAGGCAGCAAATGTCAAACACATTTTCTACACTGACTATCTTAGTTTGTACCTTCACATGCTACTTTTTGCTTCTAAAGAATGAAATTACCTTTTCTCAACCTTTTTTGTATTCAGTATCCATGAATTTTGGCCCCAATAGCATTCAGAAAAAGACTGTCTACTAAACTTTCCCTTAATTAAAAAATTCCTTTTATTTTTAAAAATAGAGAAATCAATTGTGTAAATATTTAAACACCTCAAGATAATTTACAATTTTTAAATATTCCAAAGCACATTAAAAGCATCCAGGAATACATAAGCCTTGACAAAATAACTATGTGTGCTTACAGTGAATCATTAAAGTAGGTTTCTTAAGGACTTCTATCCCAGAATACTTTCCTAGGCCTCTGTAAGCAAAGGGCCCATAGAGGGTTAGACTTGAAAAGGACTATGATGACACAAATAATTTTGTTAAACATTACAAATAATTTTGCCTGTTAAAATTATTTTACTTATGCTGTTTCTTGTCATTATTGCCATAGTGGTCTTAATGAGACGATCTTTTTATACTTTTCCAAATTCTGTGAACATTAAAGAGATTAGAATTCAAAACTTTCAGGTTGTGAGTTCATGTTAGGTGTGGAAGGAATGTGTTTCAGCTATAATCTCCATTTCTACTGGGTTAATAACTACTCTCAAAAAAACGCCAACTTTTATTGCTGGAATAAAATCTTAGAAATAATATCATCCAATTTTTTTTAACTTAGGAGGAAACTACATTTCAAAGAGGTTAAGTGACTTGCCTAAAGGCACACAAAAAGTTTAGCAAAATCTAGAGTTTCACTTATTGAGAGTAAGGGGAATTTCCTCAGACAAGTCCTGCTTTGAGTGTGATTTCAATGCAGCTGTCTCTTTACAGTTTGCCAAGAAGCCAACCTGTTATCATTTAACATCTTTTTCTCTAGCCATGATGCAAACCACTTAGGTTTGTCAAAAGCTTCATGGAATTTCCATTTGCAGAAGTACGTTCTCATCTATTTTCTAAAATGATGTCCTACATAGGTATGAACAGATGAAATTAGCCAGATAACAGCTAGGGAAATTAAAGTTCAAGTTTAGAGTTTTGTCCTACACTTGTGACCTGGGGATCCTGAAACTCAAGTTTAGAGTCCTGTTTTGCATGGCCCAGCCAGTTTGGGATGGAGCTGGACTAAATCTAGATGCATGGGTCTAAAAGAAGTAGGATTATCTGGGTCTGAAACCAGTCCCCAATTCATGGTTGAAAGTACTCAGATACCATAGACAGTATTATCCTCCCATGCCCTGGGGTTTAAGGTCTTCCAAACTTACTCAGTTCCTTGTCAAGGTTACTGAATGGAAAAAGAAAATTGAGAGAACCCAGGTCTATGTTTGTCTTTGTTATTTATTTGCATATGATGCCTGAGCGTCATCCAAATTATGAAAATAAAAGTTTATTTCCGCCCCCGCCCCCCAAAAAACTTCCTTTCTTTAAAAGAGCTACTAAATAAGATGGTTTATTTCATATGATTGATTACGGGAATCCTGCTCATATATCCAAGAGTTGACATTTTAAATCACATCTTCTTTTCAATTGAAGGGAATGAAATGATTTTCATATCTTGACATGATTGATTATTTGGAAGCTGAAGCCAAAAAAAGCTATAAGAGTTCAATCTATAGCTCCCACCAACTGATAGCATATTATCAAGCCTTATTAAAATCACGCATGACTTGCAACTGCAGCTTTATATCTGTCAGTAAGCAAATATAATGGCCTTCTTCCTTCAGATTGCATTTTTGTATTAATGTGGTGGTTGATGTATCTATTTATGAAAGGATTATGGGTGATGTAAATTTTACCTTTACAGATAAATGGTGATTCTTTTATATTTAATCTCCATAAGAGACTGGGGAAATCTAAATTAGTGATGGAGCTGAATGTTTATCAGCAGTGGGTCTATAAAGAACCTCAAATAGAAAGCTGCTGGTCCCAATAGGATACCTCTTCCTGATTTTTTAAGGGTCTCTTCCTTTAATCCAAACTCTGAGCAGTATCTCAGCTATAAAGATGAGTCATCAGGGCCTACAAGCTAAAATTTACACACTCCACTGTAAGTCGACTTATTGAAGAAGAAGGTTTCATTCATCTAAAGTTACGCAGCAGAGTATAGAACATAGAGACCAGCCACTGTTCTGAGGGTTGGCACGTTTATGGAAAAATCAATGCTTAAGTTATCATTTCCCCTGCTTTAATTATAATTCCAATTTTCTTTTTGGATAGTGCAGATCAAATAAAAATACGTTGTGTCTCTTTATTGTAAACACTGCCCCATAAATCTGGGCTCTGCGTTGGCTGGACCCTACCACAGGCATTTAACCCAGTTTAATTTTGTTTGTAGTACTTGCAGTGTCAAATAACAAGTCTTCTGGTGAACTAGTATTCATACAGATCCATCCATTAAGAGAACATCCAAATCATGGGAAAGGAAGCCAAGAATTCAAGCTAAAATGTTTTGTAAAAACTGAAAAAATAAATGTCTCTCCATTTAAAAAATGTTACTCACTAGACTATAAACATCTTGAAGGAAGGATCTGTGACTCTTTCATCTCTAAACCACTTACACCTAATAGAGATGGGCTATGAATTGTTATCCCACAAGCTTGTTCCAGATACTAAAGATATAATGGTAGACAAAAAATGATGTGTATAACTTCTGTATTTAGAGAGTCTACTATCAAACGCAGAGACACTATAACTAAAAATACATAGAATTAAGAGTAATTAATGCTATGTTAAAGAAAAATAAAGATTAGTCCAGAAACACAAGCAAGAAGCCCTTTAAAGAATGTTTCATAAATCCAAGGTAGATGAAGCAATGTCCTGGTATATTAGGGACAGGGCAGGGAGAAGCATTTCAGGAAGAAGCAGTATATGGAAGATGGCGTGGTAAGATGGTCCTACAACACGACTGATTTGATAGACATGGACCGGATCAGAAATGGCCCTACAAGTCATAATGAAAATGTTCCCTTTATCGTGAAGTTAATGAGAAGCCATAAAAGTATTTTTAGCAGGAAAATTACAGGACCATTTTGTGTTTTAGAATGTAACATGTATACAGTAAATGACTCTGAAATGAACTAATGAAAGAATGAAATTATTGCTCTATTTGCAATAATAAAAACTAACATTTTTCAGTACTTCTGATTTTCCAAGTTTTCCCAGTCAAAAATTTTATCTTATCCTCAAAGTACTCTTATGTACAAATGACTTAGATTGCACACATTTCAAAGATGAGGCTACTGAGACTCCTAGAAATTCAGTGCATTTCTTGAGTTACAAATCTAGTTAGTTATGACTCTGTGTGTGATGTAAATCATTCTGTCTTCAGCTTCCCAAAATGATATTGCATCTGAAAATCCCAATAATCTGATAAAATATCAAATTGGGGACATCAACTGTAAAATGAAAATGCTTCAAAAGTTTTAAATTTTATTCACTAATTATTTGATCACATTAAAGATGATTTTATTGTTCAAAGCATCCACAGAATTATTTGGACACTTCAGTAAGAGATGAGTTAATATTACCTAGATGCTAAGTGGTTTGTGTAAAAGTTTTGCCATTGCCATTGTTGTTTCTTTTGTATTTGTTTGTTTTATTTTGTCTTGCTTGAGGATGTGTGGTGGATGGGATTTAAAAAAAAAAAAAGGTTGAGTAGGGTGTCTGGGCAAACAATAGAGTCCAGTGAAAACAGGAAAACAGCTCATGTGGAGGTACACCCACCTCATGCTGGGAGTGACCAGGAGAAAATACGCTCTTGTGAATTTCTGGGAAACTTGGAGAGAGCTGTGAATTTCTGGGAAACGTGGAGAGAGTTGTAAACTTCTACAGAACATAAAATGGAGATTAAAGTCATCTTATGCACTTAGGTGGGTAAACTCTAAAGATTTTTGTTGTAATCTGGGCTAGAAATAGTCACATTGAAATCGTACCCAATATCTTTCTATTGGGATGTTTGCTGCTCTTCTTCTGCAATCTTCTCTACAACCATGTTTGAATCTATCCCTTCCCTGGCAATGACTCACGTATCTCTATTGCCAACATTGATTTCATTGCAGAGTACTAGGCTCAAATCTCCGAATATCTGCCATACATTTTCACACGAATGCTTCCTACTTTCCTATTCAAAAGCACCAACATAATCTCCTTTATTCTTTATTCTTTGTCTTTGAATTGATGAAAAACTCAACACCACATTTTCTCTAACTGGAAATTTTAGGACTACCTTTATCTACATACCATCCAAACTACTACCACTCACATTTAAGTAATCAGTTAATTCAGCATTCTCAATGGTTTTTCCCAAATCTTTCTTTTCTTTCCTCCCATCACTGTCCTAAGTTTACATTCCAACTTTGAAAGGATTAGTGATGAACACATGAATTGTTTCTCTTTCCTGAAGACCTACTTCTTCAAAAAGTTAAAACATTTTCCCCTATTTTATTTCTAAAATAAGATTAAAATATGTGCACACGGAAACCTATAAATAAATTTTTATTTCAACTTTATTTGTAATAACCCTAAACTGAAGAAAACACAAATGTATTTTTTTCAGTGAACTATTAAATAAACAATCTCTGGTACCTCCACAAAGTGGAACGCCACTTGGCCCGTCTAAGAATATAGATCTCAAAAGCCTTGTGCTAAGTGAAAAAAAGATCCTGAAAATATACATATTGTATGGTTCTACTTGTATCACACTTTCAAAATGACAAAATTTTAGGGGTAGGGAAGAATTCAGTGATTGCCAGGAGTTAGGGCTATGGGAGAGTGGAGAGTGTGACTCTAAAGAAATAATAGCAGGAATTTTCTCTGTAGTGATGGAACAGTTCTGTATCTCGATTGCATTAGTGGTTAGACCTAATCTATGCATGAAATATATAGTGTACACCAAAAATGAATAGCATATAAAAATGAGCGAAACTTTATTTCATTTAACATAAAGTCAAGCAAGTTCATCCATGTTGTCACAAGTGACAGGCTTTATTATGGTAAATGACATAAATCAAACACAGAAAGTCATATACTCCATGATCTCACCTACATATGGAATCTAAAAAAGTTGAATTCATAGAATTAGAGAGTAAAATGATGATTACCCTGGGGTTGGGGTGGAAGTAGAGCAGGGTTGAAAAGATACTGGTCGAAGGACACAATTTCCATTAGGAGGAATAAATTCAAGAGATCTATTGTACAGCATGGTGACTATATTTAATAACAATGTATTATATTTTGAAAATAATTAATACAGTAGATTTTAAGTGTTCTTACCACAAGAAATGTTAAGTGTGAAATAATACATATGTTCAATTAACAACTGAGCCATTCTACAATGCATACGTATTTCAAAGCATCATGTTGTACTTGATAAATACATATGATTTTTAATTTATAAACTAAAAATGAATGAATTAATTAAATGTTTAAAAATCCCAGTGAAACCTGAATAAGATCTGTAGTTTAATAGTATTACATCAATGCTGGTTTCCTCGATTTGGCATTGTACTAGAGTTATGTAAGATGTAAACTGGATGCAGGTATTGAAACTCTTTATAAGTTTTGGGTCTTCCTATCAAATATCAAATTGTTTTTATAGAAAAGGTTTTTTAAAAGTTGATTAAATTATTTCTAATCTTTCCTCAGCCTTTTATTGGCTTTTCTTTAACTTTAGGATAAAGTGCAAATGGGTAAGTTTGAGATTTAAGTCCCAGTTTCTCTCTCTGGCCTCACTTTTCCTTATAACTTCCTTACTTTTTATACTCAAAATTTATTCCCTGAATAGGTCATGTATATCTCCTCATTTGTGTATTTTTACCAGCATTACTCCCAATTTGATGTGCTATTTTACATTATTTCTTCACAATAACTCTCTAATAGGTCTCAAGTTTCCTCATCTTTATACTTGAAATCACTGAAACTCAAAAAGTCGGGTCATAGAGCTAGCAGAAAAAGATTCAAAGCAGGCCAGTTTGACTCCCTTATATCATATTTGCTTATGTATGCTGATGTTTAGATTGCTTATATGCAAGACTGATGTGACCCATGCCTTATACTTGTGACTTCTTGTATGGTTGTATTGGAAAAGTACGTATTCAGTAAATGACTCTGGAATGCAAGTGACCTGAACCTCATGATGTACTGTTTTAGATATATACAAATTATCACTTTGAAAATTGAGTTGAAAGGGCCCTGATAAGTGTAAATAAGATTTTAAATAAAAATGCTTACTTAATGGAATCAAACCAGTGATCTGAAATAAGTGGGCAAGGGCCTGAGTACTTGTAGAGCTTTTCCAGGACACCAGGAAATTTTGTCACCACTGATATGCGAGCAACACTGAAAATGATGGGCTTTACAC
This sequence comes from Plecturocebus donacophilus, assembly GCA_004027715.1. NCBI lineage: Eukaryota > Metazoa > Chordata > Mammalia > Primates > Pitheciidae > Plecturocebus > Plecturocebus donacophilus. Next base: position 12,512 of record PVKP010005695.1, on the reverse strand, counting down.
TAAAAACATGGAATTTCTTGTTCAGTCCTTCCTGTGAAGGAAGCTTAGATTTTTACATTCAATGGCAAGAGGCAGGAGAACAGACTCAGCAAGAAGCCCAAGTGTGAAACCTGTTCAATGAGGAGGTCTAGGAAGCCCCGTCATGTTTTTCTTTAAAGAATTCATCAACCTTTTGATGTTAAGTTCTATTATATGTGTAGTAATCTGGTGAATCAATGGATTCCAATCTCAAATGTCCATTTACCTATTAATTGTTTGCAACAATGCTGTGGTATAGTAAACCTCAGCCACCCAAAAAAGAACACACACACAGACCTAGCACACACACATGCAGGCACACACTCACACTCACATATACAATGCTGCAAGTTTACAGGTTTCATGGATAATTTGAATCCTCACTAAGACTCCAAGTACAGAATCCCTGGTACAGTCTTGTTTGAGGGTCAAAGAACTATGTGATGTAATCTTAAGGCAATCATTTTACTTTTTGACTCTTTACTTTTAGTTTGATAAACCAGAACAAATAATAACCTCTCTACATAAATTGAAATGAAACAAAAAGAAAATCAGAAATTATAGGTATGTGAAAATTCCACGTATAACTTATAGACATAAATTTACATAACACAAATGAATTTAGCCAGCTGTAAATTATATACGATATCAAATATTAATGTAATAATCATGCCTATTACACTCTGCAAATGTAATAGTCTTTGAAAATTAATGCACATTGAAGGAGATATGAGACCCAGAAGATAAAGATGGTTTTCAGTTTCCCTGTTTTATCTAAATTCAATCTTGTCCCAATGTATAGGAATTCAGATAACATGGTGTGGAGATATTAGAGACATTTCAAAACATTCTGACATACCATATGGGCACATAGCAGGATTTAGACAGGGCCATATGCTTTGCATTGGCCAATGGGAGGTAAGAAAAATGATGTTTGTCACTCCCAGGTGGAAGCTTTATAATTAAGCATATAATGTCCTGTGTTTTCTTCTTCTGCTATGCTGATACTGAAAATATTCAAAAGGTACAGTCTAATGAGATGAAACTTCATCTGTTTAAATCCCTGAGTGTCTATAATAAGCAGATTCCCATTTCAACAATTTTGTACACGGAGTGTAAACAAACAGTAAATTTATTGTGTTAAGACTGTGGTTTGGGGCTGGTATACTTTCACATATAATCTCACTTATCTTGACCTACACAAAGGATATTAACCAGAATGCTCTGTTCAGCTTCAATCCCTCCCCCCGCAAATAGATTATTTTCATGAAAGCTTGTAAAACTCTTACATATGATAAGCTCACCAAGGAAAAAGATTGTATTTTATAAATTGCACATAACATATAAGGCTCCATTTATGCAGCCAACAAACATATGAAAGACATTTATGCAGCGAGCAGACATGGAAAAAAGCTCATCATCACTGGTCCTTAGAGAAATGCAAATCAAAACCACGTTGAGATACTATCTCATGCCAGTTAGAATGACAATCATTAAAAAATTAGGAGATAACAGATGCTAAAGAGGATGTGGAGAAATAGGAATGCTTTTATACTGTTGGTGGGAGTGTAAATTAATTCAACCATTGTAGAAGACAGTGTGGCGATCCCTCAAGGATCTAGAAATAGAAATACCATTTGACCCAGCAATCCCATTACTGGGTATATACCCAAAGGATTATAAGTCATTCTACTATAAAAACACAGGCACATGTATGTTTACTGCAGCACTGTTCACAATATCAAAGACTTGGAACCAACCCAAATGCCCATCAATGATAGACTGGATAAAGAAAATATGGCACATATACACCATGGAATACTATGCAGCCATAAAAAAGGATGAGTTCATGTCCTTTGCAGGGACATGGATGAAACTGGAAATCATCATTCTCAGCAAACTGACACAAGAACAGAAAACCAAATACTGCCTGTTCTCACTCATAAGTGGATGTTGAACAATGAGAACACATGGACACAGGGAGGAGAATATCATACAACAGGGCATGGAGGTTTGGGGGGATAGGGGAGGGGTAGCATTAGGAGAAATAGCTAATGTAGATGATAGGGTGATAGATGCAGCAAACCGCCACCATGGCACGTGTATACCTATGTAACAAACCTACACGATCTGCACATGTACCCCAGAACTTAAAGTATAATCAATAACTTTGTTTAAAGCAGACTCCAAAGATAGTCACAAGTATTTCTTCTTGTGCAAGCATGTTGTGCTTTATGTCAAATTATCCACTCCTTAAGCCTGAGCTGGCCTTAGCAACATTCTTTACTAGTGGAATGCAGTGAAAAATACATCCTTGGGCTTTTAAGAGTAAGCCATAATAAGACCTAAAGCTTCTCCCTATGTCTAGTGTAATCCTCCTTCAAGCAATCCAGCTACCATGCTTGAAACGTCCAAGTCACCTAAACAAGCCACACGTAGGAGTTTTAGTTGACAACCCTGGTAATTTCTCCACCCCAAACTAGCACCAGTTGTCAGCCATTTGTCTGAGCCATCTTGGATGCCAGCTGAGTTAAGCCTTGGATGACTGCAAGCCAACATCTTACTGCAATAACATGAGATAGCCCAGTTTAGAACTACCCAGATGATACCAAGACAACTATAGAACCCTGAGAGATAATCATAAATTGTTTCAATTCTCTAGGTTTTTGGATTGTTTATTATAAAGCAAAAGGTAACTTGAACACTTTCTGGTATGTTTACTGTCTATATAAAATAGAAATAAAAATACATAACTTGCAGCATTGTTGTACAGATTAAATTGTGTGATGTAAGTAATATGCTTTGTATAGTGTCTGTCATATAACATACACCCTTCAAAATATTTCTGTTCATGAAAAGTAACTTTAAAAACCTTAAGCTTTAATGGATTAAAAGAACGATTATTTTGCCCTTATTCTACTTGTCTATTGAGGTTGACTCTGGCCATTTAGAGACCCAGGGTGATAGGCAAGCGATCCTCTTGACCTTTTCTGGTTCCTGTGCAAAATGAAGAAGGGAGCTCCGAGGGATGCTACTCTGGCACTTGAATATGCTTGCCTAGAATGAACACACATCACATCAGCAAACAATTCATTAGCCAGCATCGCAAGGAGCAGCCAGTAAAATCTTACCATTTGCTTTAGAAATAGGGAGAAATAGAAGCATTTGGCAAACAGCATGATAACATGCTGCATGTTTATTTATTCTTCATACAATGATTCTCCTCTTACATATTATACCTTATGTATTTGTTTTGTCTATTGTCTGTTTCCACTAACATATAAGCTTCATGTAGAAAAATATTTGTGTCTTTTGTATTCACCTCTGTATCCCAAGTACACAGAAAGAGTAGACCATATACATAGCAGTGACTGATTAAATATATGATGGAAGTATATGGATTATCATTATCATCACCACATCTTCATAGTAGTGACCCTAATGTGCATAATCAAAGATATATAGTAAATAATGGAGAGGTGTGGCCCAGAGAATACCATCAGAAACATGAAAAGTATAAATATATAAAATATTTTCACTTGAAGATTTTGAATAATTCTTTTGAACTCCAAAAGCATAACTAGCACTAATTAATAGATGTACATGACTCAACTATAAAGTCTACATGTTTTTAGAAAATATGAAAAAAAATAAAGTATATATGTTTTGATGTCAGTCAAACCCAAGGTTTAATTGTCACTGCCTGATTTCCTAGTCATGTGATTTTGCTTATTAAAGCCAAAATATTTAACCAACTAGCACATTTCACACGTCTCACTCTCTTCATTTTCTCATGATGGCTTAAAAGAATAAAGCCTCGTGTGTTCAGAATTGCCACTTTCTCTCCCATTGCTCAGATTCTGGGTTCTCTTCCAGGCTTTCCTTCTCTCTCCTGCTACAGGAGAAAATATTTAGCTTTATTTTCTCAGTGGTCCTAACGATTTCAGTAAAAAATGTTAGCCAGATGCTGATATCTTTTTACTAGTAATTATCACATCCTGCTTTCTTCCACCATGACCTTCACTTCTTAGCAATACTTGGCAGCTGGTTAAAGAGGTTTCATATAGGACAATAGGCTCTGAAAGGCAATAGCTGAGTGGATGCAGGTTATTACAAATCAGTAAAAGGAGAGCATCAAATCATCAAGCCATTCCTTTGTAGTCAGTTCTCTAAAATGTGAAATTAAAAGAAGAAGGAATATGTCACCATTAATATGACTTCCCTACACGCAGAACTACTTTTGGTTTACTCAAGAGTAGAAAAGATCACTGAGCTTCATACAGCTGACAGATTTAAAACACTGTAACCAAAAATAAAATCTTCATAAGTTTTCAGACAGGGGTTGAGTTTTTTATCTGATAGACAGGAAGGAGATGGTGTGCTAGAGGTTAACTTTGCCACAAATAATGTTTGCTGTTTTTCAGAAGGTAAGCAAAATTTGTGAACAGTTACAATGAATCTTTGATTCATCAGACTCCAGCAATATCACCCCTCAAGTATCCTGGTTCTGTTTGTAACCAAGAATTTTAAGAAGCAATAACTGGTAGTTAAAATATATGATTCCAAGGACATTTTCTTTAACTCAAAGGCAAGGTGCTGGTCTCACGATATTTCTAATGTACTTAATATTGGTTATCTTTTGCTATTTTCTTCTTTTAGTGAAAAAGTAAGAAAATCCTCCAGGAATGGCTGAATCCAGATATGTAACTGAGGCCATCACAACTTAGTTTTGTTTGTATTTTTTCCTGTTTTCTTTGGGGTGCTTTCTTTGCTATGGTTTCCTCTATGTAGGGAAACACAAGCAGGCTTTCCTCTTGTGGTGGCAAAGACGGCCTGTGGTAGCCTCAGGTCTACCTGGGCCTTAGTGCTCACTGATTCAGGGAGAGGAAGTGACTCTTTGTGGATGGTTTCAGGTTTTTGATTGACCTAACTTTTCCCATCCCTGAACCAGTGATTTTAACCAGAGTTTTTTTTTTTTTTTTTTGTTTGGTTTTTATTGGTCAGGCCTGTGTCATGTTCTCGCTGCAAAGGACAGTTATAGGCTTAGATCCACCTGAAACTCATGAACTAAAAATTGAGTATTTCCTGTGCTGTACAAAGATATTTTCATGACATTATCTTATGTGATTATATAACAACACCATGAGAAATGGTGGACAAAAGTTAGGAGTGGTAACTTGGAAAACTACAAAGTCTTAGAGGCTAACAGGCATCAGCATATTTATGATTCTTCAAAATCTTTTACTTCTGTGCCTTCTATTAAAGCTATGTAACTTATCATAACCTCAATTACGTATCTGTAAACTGAGTATGAAGTGCATGATTGTCACAGGCACTAAGCAAGATATAAAAAGAAGAAAAAGGGCATTGCATATTCCTGTAATAATTCTGTATAATGAACAAAAAAATGTGTGTGGTTTACAACAAGTTTATTTCTTAACCCTATGGGTTGGCTGTGATTCTGCTCTGATAGAATGGGCTTTGCTCTTGGCTATATGTCTGTTCACATCTGCTCAACATGTTTTCTCATTCTGTGACCAATAGCTACCCAGGGTATGTTCTTATGGCAGATGGCAGAAGCATAGGAGGATAAGGCAAACCACATTAACACACTTAGTGGCTCCACTCACGTTATATCTACTGACCTCCCATAGGCCAGACGAAGTCACATGGCCAAGCCCATTGCTGGGTTAGGAAATACACTCTGCCTACTCTGGTGAGAGACATGGAAGTCACTCGGAAAGGTGTGAATTTATAATTTCACCACAGAGAAGGGGTGATGAATGCAGAAAAATAGCCTAATTTACCATAAAACCATAGTTGATCACACAGTTAGAAGATTTATCATTTGGAAAACCACGTTAGGATTTAGGGTAGGGAATTTATAATTAGAGAAAGTGTCTGATATCTGGTGTAACACTTGCATTGCCCATTGTACTCTCTCTCTCTTGTGATTACCAGTCCTCCAGAAGTATCTTGGGTACTGGCTTCTAATTCTTTTTTTTTTTTTAGATGGAGTCTCACTCTGTCACCCAGGCTGGAGTGTAGTGGTGCCATCTTGGCTCACTGTAACCTCTGCTGCCTGAGTTCAAGTGATTCTCCTGCCTCAGACTCCTGAGTAGCTGGGATTACAGGTGCAGGCCACCACACCTGGCTAATTTTTGTATTTTTAGTAGAGACGGGATTTCACCATCTTGGCCAGGCTGGCCTTGAACTTCTGACCTGTGATTCACCCGCCTTGGCCTCCCAAAGTGCTGAGATTACAGGTGTGAGCCACTGCACCCAGCCTGGCTTCTTTGATTCTACTGGTACCTTACTTCTGGTATTTACCTCCTGACTGTATACCACATATCTCCTGAACCTAGGTTCTCTACTATCTCTGTTTCTTTGGCACTCACTAAGAGCAGGTAATTGTTTCCATAATCACTTCTGCAGCCCAACACGGTGCCTGTCACATAGGAGGTGGTCAATAAGTAAGCATTGACTCAATGAATGGAGAATGGCTACTGTGGCAGAGTACTTGTGACTTACCCAAAAATCTCCTCTTCCATCCTTCATGATGAATAGTAAACAAACAATTTGAGGTGGGTTTGGGGGAGGGTTGGAGAAGAGCAATAAAGAGTTAAAATTAAAATCAGATTTTCTATCCTCCCATGGGGCTAAAAATGGTCAATGAAATGTGAGTGGATAATCGTAGGAAGGACTTCTAAATTACTGTTTTTAAGAGTCAGTCCCCCGTTTCTCCTTCTCTTCTTCCTTCCTGGGATACAGACTTGATGGCTGGAATTCTAGCCATCATTTTTAAGTTATGTAAACACCCTAAAGATGGTAGTCGAGAGCTGGAAAAAGGGAAAAAGGCCTAGATCTCTGATGACTTGTGATCCTGGAAGTGTTAACATCTGAACTACTTTTGTGTGAGATGAAAATGAACTCTTGTGCAGTACAGTGACTTGCACCCATAGTCTCAGAACTTTAGGAATCCGAGACAGGAGGATTGCTTGATTCCAGGGGTTTTAGACCAGCCTGGACAACGTAGGGAGACCTCAATTCTAAAACAAAACAAACCCCAAAACCTCTTAATTTGTTTACACTACGATTTGTGAGACAAAGTTTATCTTCTAGCTGAAAATAGTGTCATAGAGAGAACAATATCTTATAGCTGAAAATAGTTATGTCATAGAGAGAACAAGACGTTTTGATACCCAATGTCATATCAGTACTTTAAAAAAAAAAAAGCAATTCTTTCTCTCCCATGATTTGTTCTGTGGTTCCCGTAGGCAAGGTACTGGACTGAACCCTTTGTATACATTATCTCATTTAAACCTCAAAACAGTTCCTTCAGACACTCAGTGTCATTTCTGTATTATTCAGTACAATATTTACTGCAAAACAAAGGACAACTAGTCTCAAGGCCATTCAGCCAGATCCAAACATGACTTGTTTTATTGCTAAATCCTATTGATCATTTTTATCCCTACGTGCTGTCATATATTTTACAATAAATTAGTATTATTTGAAAAAATGAACAAACTAAAAATAAGATATTAATGAAAATCTATACTCGGGAGCATTGTGATTTTTTTTTTACATTCTTATTCTTTGAATAAGAGTGATTGGCCATTGAGGAAAATGGGTATAGTTTTATGCCACGTACATGAGGCCTCAAGTCAAATTAGACATTGATTGTATGCTATTCACTGAAGAGAAGACCAAAGGGGGATTGACCCTTTAAAAACAATAATTTGGAAGCCCTTCCTATTCACTGTAAACATACAGAAAACAAGTCACATTAGGTTCTTGCCAATTCTTCACTTTTTAGAAGGACCTAAGATATGATTACTTGTTTTTGCTTTGAGTCAATAGGAACTTTTCTAAGATTTAAGACCATTCACCTGCAGAGCAGGACCCTGCTAATGTGTTTCTAGGAGTGGAGGGGAAGGGAGGGGAGGGGAGGGAAGGGAAGGAAGAAAGGGAAGAAAGAAGAAAGAAAGAAAAAGAAAGAAAAAAAGCAGAAAGGCAAGGAGAAGAGGGAGGAAGGGACAGAGGGAGGGAGGGACAGAGGGAGGGAGGGAATCATATTCTCCTCATGTTCAAAGGTGCATTAGCAACATCTCTGACCCACTTTAATACAGAGCATGAGCAGCATGTATTGAGTCGCACATTGTCTTTGAACATATAATGCACACACTTCCAAGTAAAGTGTGATGAGGTGAAAAGAACTGTCACCACCTCACGAAGCTCAGCTATGCATTCTATGATTAATCAATGAATATTTGTTCACTTTCTTTTATGTGTAAATGTGATGCTAGGCAGTGAAAAGCAAGGAAGGTGTAGGTGTGTAAGCTACAGACGATTTCCTCAGAGTTTGCACAGTCTGTCAAGGGACAGAATACCTGAACATAAATCACAATAACTACTGTTGTGCATCTCTCTTCAGGAAATCAATTAGCAAATATTTCTCGAACCTTGACTATGTGCCAGGAACTGTCCTAAGTTCTTAGAGTATAGCAGTGAACAAAAAAGGCTATATATATATATATATATATATAGTCTTTGTGATGCTTGTATTTTAGAAACTGACACTGGACTATGAGTTTCTAAGGGGCAAGCATGTAGCGAAGTCATTCCATTTGCTCCTCAAAATGCCCTCTCTCTTGCAATCGGTTACCAGTATGTGACTAGTCCAGGCCAAAGCAATGTGAGCATAAATAATACGTGTCACTTCTTAGTTGAAGCAGTAAAGAATTAAGAAATGAAGGTATAATTTTTCATTCTCCTTCTATCTCAACAAAGCCAGGAAAGCACAGTTTAGGTACAAAGATAGACAAACCAAACACAGCATGTTCTCACTTATAAGTGGGAGCTAAATGATGAGAGCACAGGGATGCAGAGAGGGGAACAACACACACTGCAGCCTGTGGAAGAGAGAAGGGTTGTGAGGAGGAAGAGGGTCAGGAAAAAATAACTAATGGGTACTAGGCTTAATACCTGTGTGATGAAATAATCTGTACAACAAACTCCCATGACACAAGTTTACCTATACAACTAACCTATATGTGTACCCCTGAACTTAAAAGTTTAAAGAAAAGAAAAGCACAGTTTAAGACTTAATCTGAGTCTTTTCAGGACTACATGGAGCAGAGCCTGACATCATTCCACATGGAGTTGAATATGTAGCATGAGAAAGAAAAAACTTCTTTGTTAAGATAAACCACTGAGAATTTTTGGCCTCTTTGCTACCACAGTATAATACAGCCTATGCTGATTAACAAATAAGTACATTCATTATAAGTTTTGTAGCTACCACTCTTAGAAGGTGACTTGTCTACAGAAGGCATTCAAAAATAAAGAGATAAATATAATTGCCCAGTGCAAACTTTTATGAAGGTCCAAAGGAAGGAAAACGCACTTTTGGTTTGCAATATCAGTAAGGACTTCATGAGAATAATGGCATTTAAGCAGGGGGAAAGTGTGACATTATGATGAGTCCTATAGTCTTCAGCCTTAAACAAACCTGGGTTTGATTCCCAGATCTATTGCTCACCTTGGAAAAGTACTTAGTTTCTCTGAGCCTCAATTTCTTCATCTTTATATTAGGAATAATGCCTACATCTTCAAAGTACGTTGAGAATTAAACGAGAAAACACCAACAAAGTGTTTATCCAATGCTTATTCTACTAAGAAATACATATGCATTTGAAGGCTCTGGATATGTAGACAGTGATGATGGTAGATGTTTTCACATAAGAGTAGGAAAGTGCCAGGCTTGGTAGCATATAACTGTGGATGCAGCTGAGAGGCTAAAGTGGGAAGAACTCTTGAGCCTGAGAGGTCAAAGGTGCAGTAAACCATAATTATCCACTGCTCTCCAGCCTGGGTGACAGATCAAAACTCTATCTCAAAAAAAAAAAAAAAAAAAAAAAGGAAAAAAGAGTAGGAAAGCTTAGTGCTTACCTGAGAAACAGGTATACCCATTTTAGCTAAATATACATCATGAGCCTAAAACTCAATAATTACACTTAGCATTTATACAGCTTTATATAGTTCCAAAGCACCTCAGCATGAATTCATCTCCAGATGAAGTCTCTAGAGAATTCCTTAGGACTGCTAGCATTTAACAGATGTACATACTGAGGTTGAGAACCATGCAAATGATCACCCAAGGAAGTTAATGGCAGTGCTGAGACTCAATCCTCTATCTGCTGATGAAACACTTGGTGCTATTTTTTTTTTGGGATTCTAAGTGCTTTTCATGAGAAGCTCAGTACAAATCACAGAAACTTTTTGCCAGGCACTCCTACTGTCTCATTGGTCAAGGTTCACTTATGCAATATTGCCCATCTCTGCTGTGCCCCTCAGAGGTTCCATCTCAGCCAATATGACCCTCAAATTTCAGAAAGCCTATTAAGTGAACCTGGAAGAAGAAACAAGTGTCTGTGACCTTTTCTTTCTTGCAATTCCTTTTCTTTGTAATTCTTATAAACATTTTCCCAAATCAATCTGTGGCCCGGAAGTAAGGGCAGCCGTTTCAACAGGTTGCTTAGAAACCAGCCATGGAGAGGTGGACAACTTATTGCCACTGCAAGGTGGGATCCTAACCATGGCACTTCATTCCAGACTCCAGTGACTTGAAACTCTGAAATGCCAATAACCACTTAATTACAGTGACTCTTTCATAAGTCTGGGTTATGCTAACAGGTCACACATCAGTTTGTAAGCAACTGCACTTGTTGACTCTTCTGGTACAAAAGAAACAACCTGTACCCATGTGAGCTGGAGGTTTGGAAGATTTCCTTGATTCTCTCAATGAGAGCAATTTAAGATTCACCTGCCAAGTTACTGCAGTTTCACATCTGTGAGTGCTGAGAAGTCTTCCTGAGGTGAATGTTGTGGATAAACCAGGACCGAATAAATATGATTTTTGTAAATAAGAAAAGTATCACAGGTGACATCCAAAACAGGCATCAAATACTGAGTCTGAACTTGCATTGTTTTGTCTGACTTTGGAATTGGAAGGCGCTTCATTTCCATTTCTCTCTTCCTGCTCCTATTACACAATTTTCTTATTTAAAATTAATAACATTGCCACCATTAGTAGATCCTTTCTCTTTTCTGAAAATTCCCTCCACTTCTCATGTGGCTGAATATCTGGCTCAGACATAATATTCTGGCCAATGGCCTATCAGTCTATCTCTTCTAATAATTTCAAATAAGACATGAGAGACCCGGACACTGGGGAACTGAGTCATATTTGTAGTAAAGCACCTATTTAAGGGATAGTGAATAATTATTTTTACACTGGAACTGCCTTATTCCTCAGATGTGGCTGTTGACCTTTTCCTTGGACTGTGAAGGGCTATTATCTTTCCAAATGTTTTCTTTCATTTCTATAAAAATGTTTGATAAAGCTCTTCCTCTTTTCAACCACCTCATTTTTAAGCCATCACCAACTCCAGCAATACAGGATAAAAGCCTCTGTCCCTTCTCAGTGACCTTCCCTCCCCCTCTCAAATTGCCTATGCAACCAAGTATAAAGCCTAATGATTTCACCTCTAAAATCCATTCTCCATTACACACATTCTTATAGCTCCAATCTTTGTCTAAACTTTTGTTCCTTTTAACAAGTATTCTCATCTTGCCTCCTTTTTTTTTTAAATGTATTATACTTTAAGTTCTGGGGTACATGTCCAGATCATGCAGGTTTGTTACATAGGTATATACGTGGGATGGTAGCGGTTTGCTGCATCCATCGCCCCATCATCTACATTAGGTATTTCTCCTAATGCTATCCCTCCCCAATCTCCCTACCCCCTGCTATTCCTCCTCTAGCCCCCCACCCCCAGACCCCAGTGAATGATGTTCCCCTTCCTGTGTCCATGTGTTCTCATTGTTCAACACCCACTTATGAGTGAGAACATGTGGTGTCTGGTTTTCTCCTCTTGTGTCAGTTTGCTAAGAATGATGGTTTCCAGTTTCATCCATGTCCCTACAAAGGGCATGAACTCATCTTTTTTATGGCTGCATAGTATTCCATGGGGTACATGTGCCACATTTTCTTTAGCCAGTCTATCATTGATGGGCATTTGGATTGGTTCCAAGTCTTTGCTATTGTGAACAGTGCCACAATAAATATAAGTGTGCAAGCATCTTTATAATAGAATGCTTTATAATCCTTTGGGTATATGCCCAGTAATGGGATTGCTGGGTCAAATGGAATTTCTATTTCTAGATCTTTGAGGAATTGTCACACTGTCTTTCACAATGGTTGAATTAATTTACACTCCCACCAACAGTATAAAAGCATTCCTATATCTCCATATCCTCTCCAGCATCTGTTGTCTCCAGATTTTTTAATGATTGCCATTCTAACTGGTGTTAGGTAGTATCTCAATGTGGTTTTAATTTGCATTTCTCTAATGATCAGTGATTATGAGCTTTTTTCATATGTTTGTTGGCTGCATAAATGTCTTGTTTTGAAAAGTGTCTGTTCATAT
>PVKP010005694.1:65302-87825 GCA_004027715.1 Plecturocebus donacophilus | reverse complement strand
TGGGGAAGTTTTCCTGGATAATATCCTGAAGAGTATTTTCCAGCTTGGATTCATTCTCTTCGTCACATTCAGGTACACCTATCAAACGTAGATTAAGTCTTTTCACATAGTCCCATATTTCTTGGAGACTTTGTTCATTCCTTTTTACCCTTTTTTCTGTCATCTTGCCTTCTCATTTTATTTCATTGAGTTGATCTTCCACCTCTGATATCCTCTCTTCTGCTTGGTCAATTCGGCTGTTGAAACTTGTGCATGCTTCGTGAAGTTCTCGTGTTGTGTTTTTCAGCTCCATCAATTCACTTATATTCTTCTCTAAGTTGTCCATTCTCGTTAGCATTTCATTAAATCTTCTTTCAAGGTTCTTAGTTTCTTTGCATTGGGTTAGAACATGTTCTTTTAGCTCACAGAAATTTCTTATTATCCACCTTCTGAAGCCTGATTCTGTGAGTTCATCACACTCATCCTCCACCAGGCCTTGTTCTCTTGCTGACGAGGAGCTGTGATCCCCTGTAGGAGGAGAGGCATTCTGATTTCGGGTGTTCTCAGCCTTTTTGCACTGGTTTCTTCCCATTTTTGTGGATTTATCCACCTGTCGTCTTTGTAATTGCCGACTTTCAGATTGGGTCTCTGAGTGGACATCCGGCTTGTTGGTGGTGAAGTTTTTTCTGTTTCTTAGTTTTCCTTTGGCAGACGCCCCTTCCCCACAGAGCTGGGCCTTCCCGGGTTCAGCTGTGCTTGCTCTCAGTCCTCAGCGCTGCCAATTGCTGTTCTCCGTGTGAGGATGGGACCAGCCGAGCCCGACTAAAAGGGCACCCAGTCCCGTAGACTCCGCACCAAGAAGCGCCGCGCCGGCCAAAAGAGTCACGCCGGCGACCCGTGTGGCTCCTTCACCGGGAATCTCCCAGTTTGTGGGCATCAAAAATTCGTCTGAAATTGCGGCGTCCACTCGCTCTCTGCGCTTTCCTTGGGAGCCACTATCCTGAGCTGCTGCTACACGGCCATCTTGGATCTCTCTCTACCCGGTGATGAAGTTTTTCTGTTTCTTAGTTTTCCTTTGGCGGATGCCCATTCCCCACAGAGCCGGACCTCCCGGGTTTGCTGTGCTTGCTGTGAAACTCTCAGTCCTCAGCGCTTCCAATTGCTGTTTTCCTTGTGGGGATGGGACCAGCCAAGCCCGTCTGTCCGTATACTCTGCATGGGGAAGCGCCGCGCTGGGGCACTGGCAAAACAGCCGCACTGGCCAAAAGAGTCACGCTGGCGACCCGTGTGGCTCCTCTCCCGGGAATCTCCCGGTCTGTGGGCAACAAAAATTCGTCGGAAAGTGCGGCGTCCACTCGTTCTCTGTGCTTTCACTAGGAGCTACATTCCTGAGCTGTTGCTAATCGGCCATCTTGGATCTCTCTCCTGCTTATGTTCTTTTACAAATATTAATAGGGAAGTTAAGAGGAAGAGCTGGTTGGAGGGACAAGATTATTTGTTCTCATTTTAACTGCTGCATTTGAAAGACTATGAGAATTACCTAGATGAAGCCATCCAGGAGACAATTGAAAATATGAGCCTGAGCAACACGGCAGGCCTCATGTCTACAAAAAAAGAAAAAAGAAAAACACAAAATAGCTGGGCATGGTGGTATATACCTATAGGCCCAGCTACTTGGTAGGTGAGGTTGAAGGATCACTTGAGCCTGGGACACTGAGGCTGCAATGAGCCATATTGTGCTACAGCACTCCAGCCTGGGCAACAGAGCAAGAGCATGTCTCTAAAAGAAAAGAAAATATGGGCTGGGCGAGGTGGCTTACGCCTGTAATCCCAGCACTTTGGGAGGCAGAGGTGGGCAGATCAGCTGGGGTCAGGAGTTCGAGACCAGCCTGGCCAATATGGTAAAACCTCATCTCTACTAAAAATACAAAAATTAGCCAGGTGTGGTGGTGTGCGCCTGTAATCGTAGCTACTTGGGAAGCTGAGGCAAGAGAATGGCTTGAACCCAGGAGGAGGAGGTTGTAGTGAACCAAGGTCGGGCCATTGCACTCCAGCCTGGGTGACAGAGTAAGATCCTATCTCAAGAAAAAGAAAAAGAAAAGAAAAGACAATATGAAACTCTAGAACTCTGTAGAAGATTTGGTCTGGGGTAAAGATCTGGACTAGGATGACATCTGCATGGAGGTGTTAATTGAAACAGTAGGGGTACTTGAGATCATCAGAAAGGAAATACAGAAAATGAAGAAAAAACAGGTTGAGGACAAATCTTGGGACACACCTGGGTTTTCAGTAAGGCACAGATGAGCCAACAAGGAGAGAGAAGTAAGTTAGTGAGAGGGGAGAGGCAAACTGTATTCCAGTTGCTCCAAAGATAAGGAAAGAAAATTTTCAAGGAAGTAGTGAACAGCTGCATCAAAGTCATTAGGCAGATTAGCAAGGATAAAATTCAGGAAAAGCTGTTACACAGGGGTGAGCAATTTCAGAGTTTGCATAAGTGTGGAGGGAGCATGTGAAGTGAAATCAGATTTAAATGGACAAGGTATGAGATAAAGTCAGTAGATACAGATTACTCTCTCAAGAAATTCAGTGGGAAGGGGTGGGAGGAGAAAAAAAAACGATAGCGTTGTCTAACTTGTTGTTTTTTAAACACCCATTATTAAGTAAATAATTTGCCCAAAGTATTGAAACTACACACCAGTCCAAATTAGGATCTGTGTGTCACATAACTTCTCCTGATATGTGTATGTTCCATTCTCCACGGCCTGTTAACAAACACTTGCTAATGACCTCCTAAAGCAGCAGTGGAGACTGGGAGCTATGGAAGGAGTTGCAAAGGTGTAGACATAAGGGGTAAGAAATTACTACATATGCAACACTCACCTTTTTGGAACAGGAGGAAGGAAAAGAACTGTGCCAAGGGCAGAGCCAGAAGTAATCGACTGGATTCACCAACATCATGGACCGTTGTTCTCTGCCAGGTTTGGTATCTGGATAAAGGAAGAATTGCTGGGAGGGATGAATGAGGTCTCTGCCTAATGGTGGGATCAGTCTACTTGTTACCAGTGGAGGGTGTCCAGGTTCTTGGCATTTTGAACAAAGAATTGGACAAAATGCACAAACAAAGCAAGGAAAGAATGAAGCGACAAAAGCAGAGACTTATTGAAAATGAAAGTACACTCTACAGGGTGGGAGTGGGCCCAAGCTTAGGGGCTCAAGAGCTCTGTTACGGAATTTTGGGGGGTTTAAATACCCTCTAGAGGTTTCCGTTGGTTACTTGATGTACACCCTATGTAAATGAAGAGGATGAAATAAAGTTATAAAGTTATTTACCCAGCGTATGTCCTATGTAAATGGAGAGGATATTTCCTGTCAGAGCTGAAGTGTTTCCATTTGATTTAGTTCTACACATTCTTTATGTACCCTGTCTCCAAATGCTGCTCTCATGCCTCAGACTGACAGGTTCTAAACTGGAATCATGAGGGGCTGGAATAAAAAGGGAGGTATCCATTCCTAAGCTGAATTTGAAGGTTGGCTTGAAGGAGTCAGAGTGAGGAAGAGAAGGCAACCTTCAGCCTGGGGACAGACTTGAAGACAGCGCCAGCATGAGGACTGCCTTCTGTGGGCAGTGAAATTGCCTGACTGTAGAGCCCTAAGGGCAAAGGAGGTTATGAAAGTGATCCTGAAAGCCATTCACTGACCTGCGGAGGGAGCTACCCCTCCTTAAAGCCTGAAGAAAAAGTTTATTTCCTGCTCCTTCTCTGTTGCTCCCACATTATTTCTGAGCTGGAGGTGGAAATAGACTTCTGTGTCATGATCACACTACTGGTTAGGAAAACATTTTCCACCAAAATAAAATAAATAAATACAATCTTCATAAGATCTAATCTTCATAGATCTTCACAATGTATAATATTCATGTGAAGGGCTCTTTCTAGACCAGGCAATATCCAGCCACTCACCTTTTTAGAACAGGAGGAAGGAAAAGCTCACCGTAGTCATCAGAATCCACCCACTCTCTCACCCACTGACTGCAAGGCAGATGCAAACAGCCTTCCCAGATGCCCTGTCATCTTGTGTCATCTTTGTCATGAGACCAAGGACGGTGTCCCTCAAAGACGCATGTGACTTCAGACCTTCTCCTGCCACGTAGCCCTCATTATCACAGTTGTAGTTTTAAAGAAACTGGTTGAACTTTGTCCTTCTTAATACCACTTTATGTCAGACCCTTTTATTAGGAGTCACTTAATTTCTAATACTCACCCTATTTACTCCATGATGAAAAGCCTAAAGATATAAGGAAAATAGGCCTTCTGAAACTTAAGGAGAGCACAGTTATAAGGAGTGACTTTATAATTCTACAGAGGGCTGTTATTTCCTCAGGGCAAAACAAAGGGAAGCAGAAAAAGGAGATCCACTGAGGCTGAGGTCTGTAGGTGCAGACAGCAATTTAGAGGACCAGTGGGAATTCAACTATGATATTCCAGAATGATTATCCTTGGGTTTAACGCAGTATTTTGCACATCTTCCCTGATTAAAAATTTACTAATAAGTACAAATTTGCAGAAAAGTCCCAAGGGCTTGGAAACTGTGGAATCGGTATGAGATATTCACAGAGGAGTGGGAAAGGATCCTGTCACCCAAGGAGTCTGTAATATCCGTGAGATGGATGAGCTAACAGCTGCTCTCTGGAAATGACTGGAGAACAAATGGTGTAGTTGTGCTATGGTGGTAAGTCCTCTGGAGAGAGATGCAAAGAACAATGTCTTTAGTCATAGTTGTTTTTGGCAACTGTAGCCTCATGGCTCAGGTATACAGGTTACTGTGAATGAGACAAATGATACACTTTGTTAAAATTAGTCGCTGTTCCCAGGCAGAGTTTAAAAGAGACTGAAACCAGGAAGAATTGTCACTTTCATTTACAACATGGCGTTTCCTGCTTCCTTTATTTTTTTTCTCCTTTGAGTGTACAACAAAATACAGTCATGTTTTGGTATTTTTGTCAGGGATTGGTTCCAGGACCTCTGCAGATAACAGAATGCTCAGATAAAAAACGCACATCCTTCTGTATACTTTAAATCATGTCTGGATTATTGGTAATACCTAATACAGTGTAAGTGCTAAGTAAATAGTTTTTATACCGTATTGTTTAGGAAATAATGACAAGAAGAAGGTCTGTACGTATTCTGTACATGCATGCTTTTTTTCCCTGAATTTTAAAAAAATCTTTGGTTGCTTGAATCCACAGATGCAGAACCCATGGGTAAGAAGGTCAGACTTATTTGGGATAGTCAACCATAGACACTCAAGGTTCTTCCTCACTTTGTGTTAGGAGCTTTTTACAGGAGCTCCATGTTTTCCAGAGGAAGCAGGACCAGAGAGAAGACTATATGTATATGTTAATCCCTCAGTTGTTTACCGTACTCAATCACCACTAACCTGCCCATCCCACAGACTACCCAATGACCTTGTGTTATTTATTTTCTCCCCAAAATTGGTGCTTGAAGCTTATCTTAACCCAATTTCACCTAGATACAAGTGTTTTTGAGAAGAAAGCCCATTTCTAAACATGAGAACTTGAATTTTTCTTTAATGACTCAAAATTTATCATCATTTATTTGATACACTTGCTTTTTCTAAATGTACATTGTTAAAACAATGATTAAAGTTAAATGTGAACATATTCCCCCTTTTAAAAAGTATTAGAACATTACAGATAAAGCTAAGTGCTCCTTTCCTATAATACCATCATTACTCCTACCTCCACTCACCTCCTTTCCATTTCTTCCTCTCCCTCTCTCCAAGTGCCATGTATAAGCAGCTTTATACATAGTCTTACAGTCCTTTAAGAAATGTTTTTACATCTGTGTGTGTCCAAAGGAAATATGTATTATTGATTTTTACTTTTCAAGAAATTGAATTTTTCATACTGTCTAAATCTAGAATTTTTAACTACACTTTAGATTCTGGAGTACATGTGCAGAACATGCAGGATTGTTGCATAGGTACCTACATGGCAATGTGGTTTGCTGCCTCCATCCCCCCGTCACCTATATCTGGCATTTCTCCCCTGTTATTCCTCCCCAACCTCCCTACCCCTGCTGTCCCTCCCCTATTCCCCCCCCCCGACAGACCCCAGTGTGTGATGCTCCCCTCCCTGTGTCCATGAGTTCTCATTGTTCAACACCCACCTATGAATGGAAACCTGCAGTGTTTGTTTTTTAAATCTAGAATTTAGGAACCAGTGGAGATGTAGAAGGGGACAGGTTTGCTCTGTGTGAAGCTTTCCCCATTCTCAAAAAAATAAAAAGGGGGCAACTCTTGGGTTTGCTTCAACCACGGGGTCAAGTTTGGAGTCCTGGAGCTTTACCTTACCACCCACTTCAGTGGGAGCTTGATAAATCCACAGTAGGAGTCTCTGAGAGATTACTGAGGTTCTCAGCTACTCAGTTTCCACCAGCATAAAAGTGGGAGCCATGTTCCTCCTCTCTTGGGGTTATGATGAGAATCATGAGCCAAGGTGTTTGGCAGTGCCTGCCACGGTGCTTCTTGAGAGTTTGTTTGGTCTGGGAGCCTCGGTAATCTCTCAGAGATTCCTATTGAGGATTTATCAAGCTCACACTGAAGTGGATGGTAAGGTAAAGCCCCAGGACTCCAGACTTGACCCAGTGGCTGAAGCAATCCCAAGAGTTGCCCCCTTTTTATGTTTTTTTTTGAGAGTGGGGAAAGTCAGAGCAAACTTGTGCCCTTCCACATCTCCATTGGTTCCTATAATCCAGATCTGGACAGGACGAAAAATTCAACTCTTTATCAGCTTCTCCTTGAGCAGCTGAAGGCACTCTTTCTCCTGAAAAGTGAAAAATGCTTGTGATGCTGCAAGTGCAGAGTGACACATTGTCTTAGTATCCCGAGGAGTACAGCTAATGGGAAATGACTTCAGTTTACTGCATCTTCTAGTAATCCTGTGATGCCATCGCAAAACAAAAAGCACATGACTACTCGTAAGCCCACTGCACCTGAAAAAGAAATTGGATTCTACTCGGAAAAATAGGCTGTAAAGCTAATCGCTCTGATCCAATAACATGGCCCTGCAGAGTGGCATCATCAGCCCAGAGATGCAGAGAGGAGGAGGGAGGGCAAGTAGGAAGGGAGAGCGCTCGGGCAGGCAGCTGCCCAGATCTCCAGACACTCAAGCCAATAAAAAATTCATAAGGAGATGTTTTATAGCCAATGTCTAATACCCCTGCTGGGTCACAAGCTGATCTGAGTCAATCAATAGTATTCATCATCCTGAAAGGAACTAGTGATTGCATGTTGATGAGAACTGGGAGGTTTTCCAAGCCAATGCCAGTTTCTGGTTACTTGGTATGTGTCACCCTTAAAAATATAGAACTTATTTTGAAAATGGAACCCAAGACCTTTTAAAAATTACAGAGTGGAGAGAAGGAGAGATACTTTTTAAATCTAGGGGGAGGGGATGTTTGAAATCTTTTTTTTAATGTCAACCCAATAACTACTTTTTAAACTGGAACAACTTTTTTGTTTCAATCAGGCGACCATTCCTTGTATATGATTTCTTTTGCCTTAGCTCCAGAATTTTTTTTTTTAAATAACAGCATCTGAGATAAACTCCTTCAAATACAAATGGGAATGTATGACAATGAAGTCCTAACAGTGAAAGTAAATAGCATCAGCTTTATCATTACATACCACTACATTCCAGGTTTGTTTAGTGTTTTTTGGTTTTTTTATGGGGTTTTTTTGCATATTTATTTGAGATGGAGTTTCGCTTTTGTTGCCCAGACTGGAGTACAATGACACGATCTCGGCTCACACCAACCTCTGCCTCCTGTGTTCCAGCGATTCTCTTACCTCAGCCTCCAGAGTTAGCTGGGATTACAGCCATGCGCCACCATGCTCTGCTAATTTTGTATTTTTAGTAGTTATGGGGTTTCTCCATGTTGGTCAGGCTGGTCTCAAACTCCCAACCTCGGGTGATCCACCCACCTCGGCCTTCCAAAGTGTTGGGATTATAGGCATGAGCCACTACAACCGGCCAATTTTATTTTTAAAATAAAAAGATGAACCAGAGAGGAGGAGGGTCAGTGGGATAAGGAGAGGTTCATCCTTTCCCTGGCAATGGTATCAGGAAAAAGCAATGCCTGTATCTTTGTAAACAAATAAGATCTCTTTTCATAGCTGTAAAGGTACCGTTCAATGTGTTTGAAATACAGAAAACAAGAAAATGAAAATCATTCATGAGGCTTATATCCTGAAAAGTCCACTTAAGATGGTGAATTTTATTCTATTCACACACACAGACACACACACACCTCTTTACCAATTGGCATCTCGGTATATACAGTTTTATATTCTGAATTCAACGTATATTTATTTTGTAATCATTTTCACAGCTCAAAATAGTCAGATGTGACATTTTATTGTCCAGTTAGAACTGTATTAATGGAATGTGATTAGGTGCCATTCCTCTATTGACAGACAGACCATGCATTTTCAAGCCCCAGGGCCTTGTGGATGCAGGCCTATGTCACGGCCAGCCTGCCCTCCCACCTCTGTCCACTAAACCCTGCTTGACGTTTCGTTCCAATACCAACTATGCTGAAGCCTGCTCCATTTTCCTGGTTGGAAATCACTGAGGAATCAGAGGGGTGGAGTCAGGGGGTTGTGGGCCTTGGAAGCTGACAAGTGTGGGCTCCATATCTGGAGCAATGCTTACCAGCTGTGTGACCTTGGGACACTTTTTAACTAAGCTTCAGTTTCCTCATTTGTAAAGTGGAGTAATACTCCCTAACTTGGAGTGTTAACATAATGATTGAGAAGAAGGTATGTGTTCATTTTCTCCCCTCCACCCTTTTTTGGTTTTCTGGTTTCTCTCCAGAGCAACTATAGAGTAGTGGTTAAGAGTTTAGGTAAACTTGAGCAAATAACCTAGTCTCTCTGTGTCTCAGTTTCTTCATCTCTATTGTGAGGATGATAGTACCCATCTCTGCAGGTTTTTAGGGAAAATTAAATCAGATGATCAACATAAAACTGTTTTGCAGGTTTTTAGGGAAAATTAAATCAGATGATCAACATAAAACTGTTTTTTTACTATGAAAATGCGTTAATAGAGGTTTCCTCACAGCATGCAATGTGAAGACATGGAGAGCAGCAAGTGCACACACAGTGAGACGTGGCAGCCAGAGAACAGCCGTGAGTAAAGGAAGAGTTCGCAGCGCTTCCATCCTTTGCCGAGTAATAGAAGTCTGTTACTCCTCAAACCGGCCCTCCTCAGCCGTGGCATCCTGGTACCACTGGTGCCTGGCATAAGTAGGAGCACAGTCAGTGTTGGTTCTTCTTCTCTTACAGTCTTACAGGCCCTCGCATGGCTGTTCTTTTATTGTCATCAGAACGTAGCTTCCCAGTGGACAATAAGGTCTTCCCTGCTGGCTGCCTCTTGGGGTCTCTGTCTGGTGAGCTTCCGAGCAACCCAATGCTTGGGACCCGGCCCTTCTTCCCTGCTGGCCATAACTTGCAGAGGGCTCTGGTCACCCAGATGTCCTTGCAATCTCTGCTTGATGGGTTCCCTAGAATGGAGGAGCCCTTCTGAACTAGTGGCCTGAAATGGAAAGAGACTTCTAACCACTGCCCAGCAGCTAGGTATCAAACCAAAGAGGAATATCTGGCTGTGAGAGAACTGCCTGAGAACTGATTCTGTTCCCAGAAGAGGCCCTGAGAAGAAAGCCCTCTCCAAAAGTGCCACATACAATCAGATTTGTACATAGTCTCACGGTCCTTTAAAAAAATGCTTTTACAGCCGGGCGCAGTGGCTCACGCCTGTAATCCCAGCACTTTGGGAGGCTGAGGCAGGTAGATCACAAAGTCAGGAATTTGAGATCAGCCTGACCAACATGGTGACACCCCATCTCTATTTAAAATACAAAAATTAGCCGGGCATGGTGACGCACGCCTATAATCCCAGCTACTCGGGAGGCTGAGGCAGGAGAATTGCTTGAACCTGGGAGGTGGAGGTTGCAGTGAGCCAAGATTGCACCACTGTACACCAGCCTAGGCAACTGGGTGAGACTCCATCTTTTAAAAAAATGCTTTTATATCTGTGTATGTCCAAAGGAAATGTGCATTGATTTTTATTTTTCAAGAACTTGCATTTTTCATACTGTCCAGATCTAGAATTTAGGAACAAATGGAGATGTAGAAGGGGACAAATTTGCTCTGAGTGAAGCTTTCCCCATACTCAAAAAAAATAAAAAGGGGGCAACTCTTGAGTTTGCTTTAACCACGGGATCAAGTCTGGAGTCCTGGGGCTTTACCTTACCACCCACCTTGACCCCTGAGTGTCCAGGTAACCTCTAGCCGCTCACCTGGCCTCCTTGGGCTTCATTTCCTCATGGGCAACATGAGAGTAACTCTCTCACCTTGCAGGATTTTTTTTCTGCTTCTGTGAGTTTGCATGAAGCATCTGCAGGACAATTCCAGGTCTGCTCCCAAGGCTCTAAGGCTGCTGGGAGGGGGTTAGAGCTGCAGCTGTGCTGTGACCTGGCCAGTACCAGTGCAGGGGAGGCAGAGCATGCTACCGCTCGCGTAGGAATCCAGGCAGGTCGCTGGCATCAGGCACCAACCCTGGCTGGCAACTGAGGCTGCTGCCTCTGGCCTGCCTGGCTCAGAGGCTGGCCAGACCTGGGCCTGGCAGTGGATTTAGCAACTGAGCTGGGGAAGTAGAGAGAGGTTGAAAAGCGAGGAGGCGGCTGGCGTCAGAGGCCAAAAGGATAGGAAACCAGGCTGGATGAGGCTTGAGCACTCAGCAGGATCCTCAGGCAGGGGATAAAGGTTTGGTCTTCTTTTTCTCAAGGGCAGGTATGGACTCTTCATTTGTGTGTGGTGACTCATCTCCACACGGAATTCTTGCAGCTCTTTGCTGGCGTGCTCCACAGTCACTCAGATCTCCATTCTCTGTTGTACTCACAATGGCTCCCTAATGCCATGGTAGGCCCCTCAGCCTGGTCATTTTCAGGAGTGAGAGGTGCTTACCCCTATACACACATTCCTTCTTCTCACACTCACCTGGCTGTTCTCTCCGGAGCTTTCTCATTGCCAAGTCTTGTCCTCAAATCTTGGGGTTCATCTTTACTTGGAAAGTACATCATGTTCATTATTATCCAGCTAATCCTCCAAGCCTGTATTCATACTTGCATCTCAAGGAGATTTGGCAGCATGGCACCTCCCACCCTCTCCCAGCTGCCCTCTGACACAGTCACCTCTGTACCAAGCCATGTGCTTACTTGGGCTGGGAGTTGCATTTATTCTTCTTTCTGTCCATCACAGATTCTAGCTCGGTGCCTGTCCCACAGCAGGTGCTCAGCACACAGTGGCGGAGTGCAAGAAAGAGGAGGGGCTGGGCCAGACACTGCAGAGGGGCCACCCAAAAGCCTCTCCCAGACTTCTCGCCTAGGCTTCTTCTACCGGTGTGGACACAAAACCTCGATTTCTCAGCTTCTCTTGCAGCTAATGAGAAAGTTCTGGCCAATAAGTTGTAAGTGCAAGTCTTCAAGGAACACTTTCTTTCCAGAATAAGAGGTAAATTTCTCTAAGAGAACACCTTGGATGCCTTTGCCATCCCCCTTCCTCCCACATGGAATGCAGACATGATGCCAGAAGGTGCAACAGCCATCTTGCAACCACGAGGCAGCAAGCCACACTCAGACTGGTCCAGGGAGAACGAAGAAAGTACCTTGGTTCCTGATGGTGAACTGATGACCATCACTGCTAGGCTGACTGACCGCGTGGAGGTTTCCCAAGATGCTAAAATAAGAATGGTCCTGGGCAAACCTGGACATTGGTCACCCTATCCAGCTCTGGACTTGCTGACTCCAGAAACATGTCATACAGGGAGAAAAATAAGCCCTGATTTATCACAGCCATCTAGTCAGGTTTCTCCATTATTGGTAGTCAGAATTCCCGCACATGAAAGCTGGTATTTCTAAGATTCAACAAAACAGACCCATAGAGAGTTGTAGGTCACAGGCGCCAGCTGCCTTCCCAGAGGTTAGCCCGGTTGAGTCCAATAATGATTCTTTATAAAAGTTTCATTATACTCATTTTGCAGGTGAAAATAACTGAGGCACCAAGACGGTTAGCCCAACTGGAATCTAAATCCCATGCATTTTAGACCATGCCCTTTCCCTTGGCAAAGCCACTCTGATTCGGGTAATTTTAGTGTAATACGTGATCATCTAATGTTATCCTAGGCATGGGCCTCATGTTTTTCTATTGAGTAAAGTTAATGTGAGACACAATTATGATTTTTTACGATTTCTTGATGCCAAAAAATCCTGGTGATCTGACTTATCTTTATAAGATTGGATAATAATACCTAGGTGAATATGAGAACTGGTTTACATAAATTTACAGAATTAAATATATATATATGTATATATAGTTATGGCCAGGAGCAGTGGCTTACCCCTATAATCCCAGCACTTTGGGAGATGGAAGTGGGCAGATCACTTGAGGCCACAAGTTCAAGACCACCTGGCCAACATGGTGAAACTCTGACTCTACTAAAAACACAAAAACTCGGTAGGTGTGGTGGCATACACCTGTTCCAGCTACTCCGGAGGCTGAGGTGGGTGGGTGACTTGAACCCAGGAGGTGGAGATTGCAGTGAGCTGAGATCGGGCCACTGCACTCTAGTAACCTGGGCATCAGAGTGAAACTCTGTCTCAAATATATATATATATATATATATATATATATATATATATATATATATTTTTTTTTTTTTTTTTTGAATGGTTCAAAAGGTACAAAGGAGAAGGTGGTAAAAAAAAAAAGGTCTCCTTCACAATGCCTGTTGTTTTACAGATGAATGCTAGGAAAACTCCCATCAGTTTTAAATGGATAGTTTTGATTGTGGATAACAGTGATAATTCCTTAAATTTGTATTCCATTTTTGAGATTACAGAATACTTTCAAAGACACTGTCATTTTCTCTCACCAGTTGGTTGGGGAAGTTTTCTTCAGATCCCTTTCATAGTCACAGATCTTCCCCTGAGCTCCTTCATCCCTTGCTCCCGAGGTTCACTTCCCCCTGGGTCCCCTGTTCCTTTTGTAGTGATGCTCCTGGGGCTTCCTGGGTACAGCTGTAGGCTCTTCCCACTCCCTGCACTAAGAACAGGCCTCTCCCAGGAGATGCGGAGGGTGGGCCGCTGAGGCTGCTCCGCTCTTGTAGGAGGGCAGTGGGATAACCCCTTCAGTCAGCATACGTGACCCGAATTTTCTCTTACAGTTTACATATTTATTTACATTTTGCCCTTTAATGTTTGTGAAGATTCTATAATAGCATATAATTTACAATAGCATGGAAAGATAGTCGTTACATTAATTGAAAAAGCATACTATTTCAAGTGTATTAAGTAACCAAATTACTTAATTGAATTAGTGCAATTATACTAATTGGAAAAGCCTCTAGATGTATATATATATCTATATATCATATAATTAAGACCCTCAACAAAACCTATGTATAGAAAAATACCTGGAAATAATTTATTCTTTCCTCCCTCTCAGCCCAACTGTAGCTCTTCCCACAGATTCCCTCGTCTCAGTTGAAATCTGCCCAGTTTCCCAAGCCAGAGCCCTTAGCATTATCATCGTCGACTCCTATTCTTAGACTCCCAGCACCAGCACCTCTCACCACCCACCAATCCTGACTGTCATTAAGGCGTGTCCATTCTATCTTCTTAACCTCTCTCCATCCCCATAGCTGCCACCCTAGTCCAGCCCCTACCATCCCATACCCAAGTTTCTGTAACAGCCTTAAAACCAGTCTCCCAGCCTCAGGTATTATTCTGATCCAACCATTCTTTACATTTCAGTCAAGGTTCTCTCTCTTTAAAGAAACAAAAAATCTTGCAACACATTCTGCTTAAATTGAAGGTTCTAACTTACATCCTACTGTCCTCAGGAAGCAGTTAAACTTGCTTCGAGTTCTGGCCCCCTGCTTGCTTCCCTGACCTCCTCTCTCGCCTTTCCAGATTCTGCTCATGGCCTCTGAGCTGCGCTGAACCACTTGCACTGAGCCCACGCCGTCTCCTCCAGGCCCTGCACAGGCCACTCAGCATGCTCTGCACCCTGTCCTCGATGAACTCCTCTTGATCCTCCAGGTCTCAGCCTCACCGACTTCAAGGAAAAAGGCTAAAACAAAATGTCAACCAAGTCAGCTGAATACCGATGATGTGTTTTCACTCTCATGTCTATATAACTCAGTCAACTCGTCAATCTTTCATTGCAGAATCATTAACTCTGTTCAGATTTATTAGGCATACTTCATCTAGTGGTCCAGGGCACCACTGGTTCTAGGTGAACCTATAGCGGGAGTATCTTTTTGCGGACTCATTCATTCATTCAATATTTCCATCTTTTATTTATATTTATTCAACAAATACCATACAAAAATTAACAGAAAGGAGTCCCTGTTCTCAAGGGCATGATCGGGTGGAGGACACAGGTTCATTTACATAACATCACACCACGCAGTTAGCACCACGAAGAGGAAGACAAAGCAGCACAGGGATCAGAGAGAGTCTCATCATGGTAGAACTGACGTTGAAGTGGCAGGCGAGAGGTGTTTAACAGGTAAATGAGGCATGAGAGATGGGGGACAAAAACACAAGGGAGGGAAGCGCTTTCCAAAAGGAAATAGCAGATACAAAGGCTGAGAATTAAAAACTGGCTTGTACCGGCACCCAGGTAATGTATGCAGAATGACCAGACTGCCAGGAGTGTGGGCAGGATGGCACTGGGAGCCATGCATCCCCAACACCCTACTGCTTCTTGGTACCACATCCTCCACCAGACTGGAAACCCTTTCTCCTTCCTCTCCCTCCAAGTCTTCCACATTCTCAAGACCTACTCCCTTCATGAAGCCTTCTCAGACTAGGTACCAAACTGATGAGCATTCAATTCCATTCTGGTTTGTACATGACCATTCAAGGATTTCATAATAACTCTTACCTTCCTGCCAAACTGTAAACTCCTTAAAAGTGGTGATTTATGCTTACTCCTTTTTTTTTTCTTGAGACAGAGTCTGGCTCTGTGGCCAGGCTGGAGTGCAGTGGCGCAATCTCAGCTCACTGCAGCCTCTGCCTCCCGGGTTTAAGCAATTCCTGCCTCAGTTTCCCGAGTAACTGGGACTACAGGCGTGCATCACCATGCCCAGTTAATTTTTGTATTTTTAGTAGAGACAGGGTTTCACCATGTTAGACAGGATGGTCTCAATCTCTGGACCTTGTGATCTGCCCGCCTCAGCCTCCCAAAGGGCTGGCATTATAGGCGTGAGCCACCACGCCTGGCCTATTTACTCTTATTCTTAAATTCCTTTGGGCATCTGGGTAAAAAATGGAGTGTTGCTCTGTAACTACTCATAGAGGCAACACCAGCCTGGAATCTCTTAAAGTCAAAGTCCTGGACAATGTCCATGGACCCAACATCAAGCAATGGCTGATTGAGTCTCTTAATACATACCTCTTATCCATCTTCATGATATGATATGGATCATAGGTTTGGGGTGAGCATCAGTTAGATGCCTTAGCCTAATTTTCTTATTCTTGGAGAAGAGATAAATAGCAATGTTGTGGAATTTAAAGGAATTCTTATTAGAAGTCCTTACCTTTCATCAACCTTTCATTTTTGTCTTTTGTTTTTTTTGTGACAGGGTCTCACTCTGTTGCTCAGGCTGGAGTGCAGTGGTGTGAACGTAGCTCACTGCAGCCTCGACCTCCTGGGTTCAAGTGATCCTCCTGCCTCAGCCTCCTGAGTAGCTGGGAACACAGGTATGCACCCAGCTAATTTTTTAATTTTTTGTAGAGATAGGGTCGCACTATGTTGCCCAGGCTGGTCTTGAACTCCTGGGATTGGCCTTGCAAAGTGCTGGGATTACAGGCTTGAGCCACCACACCCAGCCTGAATTTATTGTTGATTTAACTTTTCACCCATGGAAAGTAACAGCTGTTGCCATCTGTGAAACCCTGGACTCTTAGAAGAATCAAGTCTTTGTTCCATCTCTATTGTGTGTCAGCCTTGTGACCTTGGACAAGTCATCTATGACCTTTTAAACCAAAGTTTCCCCTGTCTTTCAAATTGGGCTAATAATACCTCACAGGACTATTGTAAGGAATAAATGTAGTAATGGATATGAAATTAATTGGCAGCATATGAAGTGTTATTTTAAACATCAGAGAGTATTTTAATCTTTGTTGTAAACTAACGTTCTCTTTTCTTTGTTTTATTCCTAGCATTTAGTATCCCAGTGCAAAATGCCCTTTCCATAGGGAAACGAGTGAACTGTACTTATTTTAAGGAGGGAGAGTGTTCATCATCTCCTATCTGGCAGATCTCAGAAATCACCTTCTCGGGAGATCTATACATGTTAGAATGATCATGTCTGCCTTACTGAGGATTGCAGCTCCTCTGGGTAGGTGGAGCACAGACTAGGTAAGGAGCCCTGCCAGGCACACTACCCTAAGGGCATGGCACCAACTGAGCAAGCTGCCCAGGCTAAGCTCTTGGAACGGTAGCCTGTCCCAGAGAGAATTCTGTATTCCAGGCTGTCCTCATCAGAAAGAGGGTTCTACTTAGATATGTCAGGGGAGTGTGGTTAAACAACACAAATAAAAAAGTGGGCCCCAAACCGAAGACTCTAAAAAAAAGAAGTGAGGAGGGAACTATGGAAGGAGAGAATAGTCTTATATACACAGCAAACACCAAGCTAATCTACAGTCAGAGGCCCGGATTCAAAGCCTGTCTCCAATACTAACTGGCTGTGTGACTTTGGGAAATTCACCCATCCTTTCTGAGCCTCTGTAAAACTGTGCTCTGTAAAATGAGCATAATAATTCCTAGCTTTTGGTGTTACTTAAAAATTCCATTTGTAGAAAAGAGTTTGACAAATTGAAAGTGCTATATGACTATAGGCTGACTATAAATTATATACTATATGATAAATTACTTTACTATAATAATGCAATCATTCAGACAGCCCATATGACCTGGGTATCTTTGGGCCTCCATGGAGTTGTCCATTAAGAGGCCTTAAGTGGAATTCCAACAACTCCAGAGACTGAGAAGATATCTCCTGCAGGTGAGGAGTGTGCATGAAAGCCAGCTGGTTTCCACCAATAACTCGAAGGCCATCCCTGGGGAGCTTGCCATTGTTTCTGATGCACATCCCCATCCTGGGGGCACTGCTGCATCCCCCCATTCCTACCTCACCTCAAAGTTTAGGGTTTAAGTCTTGCTCTTTTTTCCATTTATTTTTATTTATGTTTTATTTTTGTTTTTTAATTCTGGGG
Organism: Plecturocebus donacophilus; assembly: GCA_004027715.1. Lineage (NCBI taxonomy): Eukaryota > Metazoa > Chordata > Mammalia > Primates > Pitheciidae > Plecturocebus > Plecturocebus donacophilus. Next base: position 70,480 of record PVKP010005694.1, on the reverse strand, counting down.
ACAGGGTCTTACTCTGCCCAGGCTGGAGTGCAGTGGTGTGATCATGGCTCACTATAACCTCAAACTCCTAGGCTCAAGTGATCTTCCCACCTCAGCCTCCCATGTAGCTGGGACCACAGGCATGTGCCACCATGCCTGGTTAATATTTTCATGTATTGTACAGATCGGGGGAGGGGGTCTTGCTATGTTGTCCAGGCTAGTTTTGAACTCCTGGCCTCAAGCGATTCTCCCACCTTGGCCTTCCCAGATGCTGGAATTATAGGCGTGAGTCATCACACCCACCCTTCCTTATCTTTTTGATCTTCCCAGTAAACCTGTAGTTTAGCAGAGCAGACAGCAAGCTCTGCCTTCATCTAAACAGACTTTTTATAGATGATTTTCCTGGGGCCACAAAACTCAAAAGGGCAGCTCGAGATCTTTAGCCTCTGCAGCTCGGAACCCACAGCTTGGAGGGTGAGCTGAGATTTGAACCCAGATTTCTAAAAGCGTGGCTCCGCTCATAGCCCAAGCTGCTGCCTTAGGGGTAAACAGAACCCCCATTTACAAAATTCCCTGGCAACCCTGATTAGGCCTGGACACCTGCTTCTACCTACATGTGTTTATTGTCTTGTGTTGTTTCCAAGGGGACCAGGAGGCACTTGCTCTCCCGCTTTGGTCCTCACTCCCCATGTGTAACTGGGGAGCCCTGATGGCCCCCATGGTGATGCATGGGCTTCCTCAGGCGAGCAGGCAGTGACTGAAGCCCTGTCAGCCGCGTGGGCCGCTCCTCTGCAGCGCCACACTCCTGCAATTAGGCGGGTGTGTCACAATGCTTGGCAACAGTTCCGGGAGGCAGGAGACCTTTGCTCATGCCATCATCCTGTCAAGTGACTACAGTTTCATTTGGCGGTTGGCTAGCTGGGCCTTTTGCATCTGTCCTGCCCCTCCTCCCTCGGCGAATGGTTAGTCCATCATTCCAGACTGTTGAGGGGCACCCCGGGTGGAAGTGTGAAGTTCCTACATCTTCCCCCAAAGCAATTTCAGAATGATCACTCTGGATAATGAAAAAATGCTACATGTTTTTAGGCAGGAGACTTCCCGGGAATTTTCTGTTTCTGCCGTGGTTGACTTTTAACCACAGCACCAGGCACTCTGAGCTAGCTGTAGATCAGGATAGGGATTCAGACATTTATTCATTCAACCATTTTTATTTTTATTTTTTGAGACAGAATCTTGCTCTGTCACCCAGGCTGGAGCACAGTGGTACAATCATAGCTCACTATAACCTCTGCCTCCTCGGCTCAAGAGATTGTCCCACTTTAGTCTCCCAAGTAGGTAGGACAACAGGCATGCACCACCATGCTCAACTAATTTTTAAATTTTTCATAGAGACAGAGCCTCACTATGTTGCCCAGGCTAGTCTCAAACTCCTAACTTCAAGTGAGTCTCCCTCCTTGGCCTCCCAAAGTGCTGAGATTACAGGTATGAGTCACTGTGCTTGGTCCATTCAACAAATTTTAGTTGAGCGCAATCTACATGCTAGGCACTGCTCTAGACACTGGGAATACTGCTGTGAACAAAAAATTAAAAGCCTTGCCCTCATGGGGCTGGCATTCGGAGGTGGGGAGGGGAGTAAAGAGAAGAGACAGTCAAACCAACTAAAAGATAGGTACGTTACAAGATTCTGGGAAGAAAAATTAAACAGAAGAGAAACTGGCCATAGAGGATGGTCTTCCAAGCACCCACACAGCGCCCAGGACAGAGCAGTTCCCTGACTCTAACTGACCTGGCCAGTTCCTCAGGTTCAGGTCTAATTTCCCCACACCCCGGGCACAGCTGGTGAAGGACTGCTAGGATGGAAAGAGCCCCAGAATCAACCACCAACACTGATGGCAGGAGTATCCCCAAAGAGCCAGATTCCACCCAGTGTAGGCTCCTCCATCCAACCCTGCCAGGATGTCCTCTCTCCCACATGTTCCTCCACCTTCCTCCATATCCTGGCTACCTGAACCCAGCCATTAGGTCCTGCACAGTCCAGCAGGGAGACCAACCAGTGAAAAGACCATGACAGTACAGGGACAAACAATCTGCAGGGCCTGTGCAGGGGCTGTGGAAGCCCTGAGGAGGCAGAAGCAGTTTCTACCCTGTGCATTGTAGGATGATAACCAGCATCCCTGGTGTCTTCCCACTGGATGCCAATAGCACCCACCCCCAAATTGGAACAACCAAAAATATCTCCAGACAATGCCAAATGTCCCCTGGGTTGGGTGAGGGCAGGAAGCAAAATCAGACCTGAGTTGAGAACCGTTGGTTTAACTCAAGGTCAATTCAACTTATTTTACCAAGAAGCACCTTTTATTTATTTTGGAAATGTTATTAACACTGATGTAACTTAGGTTATACTCAACACTGGGAAGTGCTGGCTGTAAGGTTTGTTTCCGAGGATAAAACAAAGAAACTGAGGCCAGCACCAAAATAATCCAATGCAAGGGAATTTATTCAGGCTCCCGGGTGAGGTTCTGCGGTCCAGACAGGAGGGGCCGGAGAAGTCGCACTGACTCCTCTTAGACAGGGGGTTTTATAGGGAGTGAAACAGCTCGATGGGTTATGGGAGAGCAAGACTGCTATTGGGTAAGTTACAAGCCTTGACCTAGGACTTGGTTTGTTGTTGGTTGGAATTACTTGCCTGCTATTGGTTGTTAAGACTTGACTGCTATTGGTTGTTAAGACTTGGCTGCTATTGGTGTTAAGACTTAGCTGCTATTGGTTGTTAAGACTTAGCTGCTATTGGTTATTAAGAAGCTATGGTTGCAGCACCTTGTTTGCATACTGGGCTCTTTAAGGGAAGACCAGGCTGTGCGAGCAAGGGAGAGGGGAACATGCCTGAGCATGTCTGAGCTTGCTTGGGGCATGTCTGAGCTTGCTCGGGGCTTGTAAAAGGGAAAAAAGGAGGGGGGGGGGTGCGTCCGAGCTCCCAGCAAGGCAACCGGCCTTACAGTGGCTTCCAGAGAAAGCCCATGTTCCCTATCCCAGGGTGCAAAACCTTGGGATCTGGGCCCTGACTGGCCCTCTGGCCACGCCCTGAACCACACTTTTTGCTTCTCTACTTTTGGCTTCAGTAAAGGCCAACCATAGTTGCCTCCAAACACTGCATTTGGAATTCTGGGCTCAGACAGCTTCTGCTGTCTGGAATGTTCTTCCCACCTGTCCTGACCTGGCTCCCAGATTCATCCTTGAAGTCTCCAGTTGGGCATCATCTCATCAAATTCCCCTGAAGCCCAGACAGGGCTGAGCAGCTCACACTTCTCCAGAGCTACTGTAGCACCTGAAGCACTACAGTCCTACAGTATGAGGAGTTTGAGATTATGGACTCATTTCTCTACTTAACCAGCCAGGCAGAGACCCTGCCTTTTCATTGTTATCTCCAGAATCCCGCAAAACGTCTGGCACAGAGTAGATCCTCCATAAGGTCAAAATGAATTGAAAAGTAAATAGAGCTTTGGGAGGCCAAAGCAGGAGGATCACTTGAGGTCAGGAGTTCAAGACCAGCCTGGGCAACATAGCAAGACCCCATCTCCACTAAAAATTTAAAAATTAGTAAGGTGTGGTAGCACATGCCCATGGTCCTCGCGACGCAAAAGGCTAAGGTAAGATCACTTGAGCCCAGGAGTTGGAGGCAGCAGTGATGGTCATGCCACTGCACTCTAGCCTAGGAGAGTGAGATCTGGTCTTGAAAAAAAAAACAAACAAACAAAGGCCAGGCACGGTGGCCCATGCCTGTAATCCCAGCACTTTGGGAGGCCAAGGCGGGCGGATCACCTGGTCGAGACCAGCCTGACTAACATGGTGAAACCACGTCTCTATTAGAAATACAAAAATTAGCCGAGCATGGTGGCTCATGCCTGTAATCCCAGCTACTCGGGAGGCTGAGTCAGGAGAATAGCTTGAACCAGAAAGTCAGAGGTTGCAGTGAGCCGAGATTGCAACACTACACTCCAGCCTGGGCGACAGAGGGACACTCTGTCTCAAAAAAAAAGAAGAAGAAGAAGAAAAAACAAAAGAAAGAAAAGTAAATAGAACACAAAGATGCATGAGATGAAGATACAGGGAGTGAGGGTGGGAGCACACAGCCTGGGGAGGGAAGGAGGAAGGTATCTTCTTCATGAAACACGGGAAGAGATGATTAAGTTGCCGGATCCTCATTCTTTCCTCCTTCCGGCTAAACCCTCCTAGTTACTTAACCTTTAATCTCACCTCCATCTCATTTTCCAACCCTCTAATCATCTTTGTCATTGGCATCCCTCCGTGCCTTCTCCGCATTTTCTAGAGCTGCTTTTGTGTGTAAGACGATGAGTTCAGAGCCGCAGGAATAGGCAGCCCCAGGAGCACGGCTTCCACTTAATTAGCTTGATTCCACAATTAATTCCCTGAGGCTCACGTCTCCCGACCTGGTGGCTGTTTAGAGGAGCCCTGCCTCTGGGCACCTGCAAATTATTTTCACAGGAAAGCTAGTGGAGACAGTGTAATTGGTGATTATGCTAATTCCTTCCTTTTCTGTGTCAGGGACTGCTCCGCAGAGAGGCCAGGCTCCCAGGCCGGGCCGGTGTGCGTGAAGGCCTAGCAAGTTCTAGGCTCCTTCCTCCACAGCAGCCCTGGGAGGAGGACATGGCCTCCATGTCACAGGCCCTGAAGCTGTGAGGAGACTCCCCAGGGTCACCCTCGGAGGGAAGACACGGCCCGCGTGCAGGGGAGGGCGCGTCATTCCACACTAGCTTCTGGAATCCCCAAGCTTACACCTTTCCTCCATCCCGCGGCTCCCTCTCGCGGTGTCGGTGATGGCAGAGGAGGCCAGACCCTTAGCTGCTCTGAAATCCTGTGACACAGGCCGGGACGCCGCAGGACAGCGTTGGACAGCCCAACTGTGGCTCCCGGGGCTGTCTGTGGCCTCTGGGGCCTACCGCCTCTGGAGCGGATGCTCTCCGGAGCCCCGCACAGGAGGCCGCCTGGGGAGCCACTGGGCCCCTCGGCTTCTCAGCCCGAGCCCAGCACGGTCCCCTCGGCTTCCTCAGCCCGAGCCCAGCACGGTCCCCTCGGCTTCCTCAGCCCGAGCCCAGCACGGTCCCCTCGGCTTCTCAGCCCGAGCCCAGCACGGTCCCCTCGGCTTCCTCAGCCCGAGCCCAGCACGGTCCCCTCGGCTTC